>PVJL010011372.1:0-43415 GCA_004026885.1 Lyroderma lyra | reverse complement strand
AGAAAGGGGAGGGGGTGGGAGAGGAGGGGGGAAGCTAAATATAAGGTGATGGAAAGAGAAGTCACATTAGGTGGTGAACTTATTATACATCAAGTTGACAATGCACTGTAGAATTGTATGCCTGAAACCTATGTAATCCTTGCTAACAGATGTCACCCCAATAAGTCTAACAATAAAAATGAATTAAAAAAAAAACAGAAATTGATGAATGTGTCTAAGGTCTACAAAGTCATACAGCAACCAGAAGAGGCTCCCGAGGACTTCTATGAGAGACTCTGTGATGCTTATCAGGTCTATACCCACTTTGACCCTGAAGCAGCTGAAAGCCAACAAATGGTTAATGCGGGCTTTGCGGCATGGACATATGTAGGAAATTGCAAAAACTTGAAGGCTTTGTGAGAATGAACATCACTCAGCTCTTGGAGGTCGCCAACAATGTCTACATGAATCGGAACATAATAGCAGAAAGGAAAGTTGATTGGAGGATGAAGGAGAAGGTCGGCCTCCTTGCAGCCACCCTGAAGAACCAGGGAGACTGAAACCCATGAAAAGAGTCAAAGAAGAAACGGCAACCTAAGGGGGGGACTCAGCAGGACCACCCTAGTGGCCATCAATGTGCTTACTGCAAAGATACAAGACACTGGAAGAATGAGTGCCCCAATAGAGGGAGACCCGAAATGGTCAGTAAATACTAATGGGAACCCATGGGAAGGGATCTCATTGGCTTGGCCAGACTGGACTCAGAATAAGAAAGACCAGGCTCTCTCCTTCTCAGCCCCCATGAGCCCATGGTCAAAGTAAAAGTAGGGGCCAACCTATGACTTTCATGGTTGATACTGGGGATGAACAATCTGTAGTAACCATCCAGTAGGGCCACTCAGTGAATGGATCACCACCATCCTTGGAGCGACTGGGGACCATGCCGCACAAACGCAGTTCTGCAGGACCCACCTCTGCGAATTGGGAGGACACTTGACGTGCCAGAGTGTCTTATCCTTCTTCTGGGATGAGATGTTCTCTTCAAGGTGGAGGCACTGAGATTTGAACCATGTACATCCTAGTATGGGCAGAAGACAACCCGCCTGAGTTGGCCCACAACCAAGCCCCAATTATCATTGAGCTGCTACCAGGGACATGGCCACTAAGGCAATGATAGTATCTGATCACCCAGGAGGACCAACTTGGCATCCAGGAACTCCCTTGCTGCCAGTAAAGAAACCCCGGGAGAGGATACCAGCTGGTCCAGGATCTCTGGGCAATCAACAAGGTAACAGTCTCCTTGCACCCCGTCGTTCCAAACCCATATACTCTCATTGGCCAAGTCCCTCAATCTGTCAGGTGGTTTACCTGCTTAGACCTCAAAGATGCCTTGTTCTACCTCTGGCTCGTACCATAGAGCCAGCCTCTTTTTGCCTTTGAATGGATTGATCTGACCATGGGACGCCAAACACAGTGAAACCAGACCAGCTTTTAGCGCAGAAATCATCCAAATCCTGACAGAGGATTAATTGCACCCTAAAAGAGACTTTAGCCAAGTTCAGCCAAGAAACGGGTCTATAGGGAGCACACCAGGAAACCTCCATCAATTAGGTGACAAGAGTATAGCAGAGCAACTGCAGGCCCTAGGGATGGTCCTCTCAGGGTTACAATACTATACTACAGAGAGAGCCCCCATTGCACTGAGTGACCCTATCCACCCCTGTCCACAGGGCAACTTAGTATGGGTCATAGATTGGAAAAAGGAACCCCTCAGGCTGCATTGGGCAGGACTTCACATAGTAATCTTAACAACCCCCACTGTTCTTAAGGTTTCAGGAATCATCCCGTGGGTCCATCATTCAAGAATGAAAAAGGCCCACCCAGAGGAGGGTCTGGAGACTTGGAGAGCTGAGCAGATTCCGTTGGAACCACTAGCCTTCAACATCCATCTCAGACCTATGAGGGAAAACGTCGCCTGCCTTACCAGTCCCACCCACCCCCCGATCAGGAAAAATTTATTCCCTAAGGGACTGTAAGCCCCAATTTATGCACCCACAATGCCTCAATAGGCAACAACCAGATCAGCTGTAGCCCTTCTGGACTCTTTTTGCTCTGCGGCATCACAGCATACCGGTGCCTACAGGCCAACTGGACTGGTACATGTTTATACATTTTTCTGACCCCTGATGTCTCGGTTCACACCGATCAAGAAATAGAACAGACTCTTGCTCCTCCCTTACACTCAAGGAGGAATCAAACACCCCTTGTCCCCTTTCTAGTAGGTGCTGGGGTCCTAGCTGGAATTGACATTGGGGCAGGGGGGCTTGGTTCCTCATTTAAGTTTTATTACAAACTATCCCAGGAACTGAATGAGGACATGAGAGAGCAGCAGACTTCCTTCTCTCCTTCCAGAGTCAGTTACCAGCGGTCACCCTCCAGAACCAGCGTACTGTAGACCTCCTCACTTCAGAGAACTGGGGTGCCTGCCTCTTCCTAGGTGAGGAATGTTGCTATTATGTAAATCAGTCTGGGATTGTTACCACCAAAGTCAAGGAACTAAGGGACAGAATACAACAACGAAAATGAGAACTAGAGGGCTCCAGATCCTGGAATCTCAGACAGTGGTCATCATGGTTCTTACCATTAGCTGGCCCGCTGATTACTATTGTTATTCGGCTACTATCAGCCCTCGCTTGATTAACTCTTTGATGAAATTCTTAGAGACCACTGTAACCAACAGGGCCACGGCCAGAATGTCAGCCACTAGAGGGTAATGATGCCCTATAGATGAGCATGTCCCCTCGTTAGGGCATCAAAGGGGAGATTATAGAGAAATATTGCCTCCCAACATGGCCCATAGCCTAGTCCAGGACACGCCCTCTAGAGTCACTTCCTGGTTCTTCTCCCTGAATCCCTGTTCTTGCCAACTCTAGCCCAAGTTGGAAACTGATGTTATTATGGAAATGCTATGCTATAAATTTCCCCACCCTGCCTTTGTTCAAGGCTCAGACTTTGAAAACAACTCCTCTGAGCCCTCGGGCATAAAATAGACAACCTGAACTTGCAAGTACTCCAAGTGCCATTTGGTATTTCCAACAGGTGAATGGGTAGAGCTTTTCTGCAACAAGACAATTAAGAATTTTGACTATGAAAAAGGTGGGACTGAGAGCTAAAGAACAAGGGAAAAGGAGTCTATAGTTGAGGGGAGGGCTTCTATGTTTGGCCCATATCACTTTCATTCCCAAACAACACAGTTCCTGATGACACCATTATTAAGGCATTACAGGGACTAACAACTCTAGCTAATGAACATGCTCAAAATTCTGACATTAATGATCCCTTTACTGATCTCATGAAACAATGGTTTGGAAAATGGAATGGACTCACGACTTCAGTCCTCACTTCCTTTATGGTACTTGGAGTACTGACACTAATAGGATACTGTGTTATACCTTGTACTTGGGAACTAATTCAAAAGCTTATAGAAACAGCATTAATTAAACAGTCCCCCCCAATCATGATAACCTCTAACTCCTACATACCTCGAAACAACAAAGTCATCTCCTCCTGGCAGAATTTGAAGAAAAGAGTAAAGAAATATAATAAAAGAACTAGGGGGAATTGTGGGGATATATGGATTATGGGAACATATGTCTTTTCTTCTAAATAGGAGTACAATGTCTCCACTTAGAACTAAAAACTTGCCAAAGATACTCCACATTCTTTAAGTGTCTACTTCTCAAATGAGCTCTTCCACTCCCCTCCAACTCATTCTTTTTGCACGAGTCACACGAGGCACCTTGGTATTTTCTTTGTCTTTGTAACTCCCTTATACCTCCACCTATAGAATATGAGTTAGGAAATTGGGTGAGGACAAGATTGTGTGGTCAAAACCCTAACCAATAGGGTAAGACACATTGTTAATTCTGTGTTAGAGATAAAAACTGGAGTGGCTCTCTGCCCGGTGTGCTTATGTCCTCAGTTTTGTTATGCTGCTATGCACCCTTATACAGAAGTAAAAATTGCCTTGCTGAAATATTTTAATCTCCAAGTATTTATTTGCAACACCAGAGTTTTATTTCCAATAGAGTCATCCCACTTCCCTACCAGTCTCGACTGGGCTTCCTTCTCTATATACTCAGCTTTTGGGGTTCCGCTCAGTCAGTCCTCTGATGGTGGCCAAGGTTTACTGCTCCCCTTTCTTTTTTCTTTCCAAGTATTTAGAATTTTTAATTTAGAAACATTTATTAAATTTTACTTTCTCAATTTTAGCCTCAATAACAGACAACATATTTTCTTAAAGATGCTAGAAATGTAATATATGTTTTATGAATGGGGCATTTAAATTATAAACTTCTGTTGTAAATCATTTTTTCCCACTTTCAATCACCATATATTTAGCTCCCCCTCCCTCCTCTCCCACCTCCCCTCCCTTCTCTCATCCCCACCCCACTTGTCCCCAAATAAAAATTAAACTATTGTATCCATAGGTTTTTTGTTTGTTTTTTCTTTGTCGCTTTCAGTTTTATATTCTGCATATGAGTGAATTCATACAGTATATGATTTTTTCTCTCTGACTTATTTTGCTTAGTAAGATAATCTCTAGGTCCATCCATTTTGTTATAAGTGGCAGTGTTTCATCTTTTCTTATAGCTGAGTAATATTCCGTTGTGTATATGTACCACAGCTTCTTTATCCAGTCCTCTGTCACGGGGCTCTTTGGTTGTTTCCATGTTTTGGCCACTGTGGACAGTGCTCAATGAACACTGGGGTTCATAAGTCTTTGGGGAACAAGGTTTTCATGTTTTGGAGGTAGATCCCCAGAATGGGGATTGCTGAGTCTTATGGTAACTGCATTCCCAATTTTTGGAGAAACATTCACACTGTCTTCCATAGTGGTTGTACCAGTTTGCATTCCTGCCAGCACTGAGAGAGAGTTCCTTTTTCTCCACTTCCTGTCCAGCACTTGTTATTCCTTGTCTTGTTGATAACAGCCATTCTAACAGGTGTGAGGTGGCATCTCATTGTGGTTTTGATTTGCATTTCCCAGATAGCTATTGAGGATGAGCATTTTTTCATATATCTGCTGGCCATTTGTATTTCTTTGTGGAAGAAGTGTCTGTTTAGTTTCTGTACCCATTTTTTAATTGGGTTGTTTGTTTCTTTGTTGTCAAGTCATATTAATACTTTATATATTCTAGATATTAGACACTTATCAAATGTGTTGTTTGCAAATATTCTCTGCCTTTTAGCAGGTGGACTCTTTGCTTTGTTTATGGTTTCATTTGCTGTGCAGAAGCTTTTTAGTTTGATATAGTCCTATTCATTTACTTTCACTTTTACTTCCCTTGCCTTTGAGGTCAGATTCATGAAGTCTTCCTTGAGTCCTAGGTCTATAAGTTTAGTACCTATGTTTTCTCCTATACAGTTTATTGTTTTGTGTCTTACATGAAGGTCTTTAATGCATTTTGAATTAATTTTTGTATATGGTGAGAGTTCACAGCTCAGATTCCTTTTTTTTTTGCATATGTTTTTCCAGCTTTCCCAACACCACCTACTGAAGAGGCTGTCTTTCCCACATTGCATATGTTTTGCTTTTTTATAAAAAAATATTTGTCCATATATTTTCAACTTATTTCTGTGTTTTCAGTTCTGTTCCATTGGTCTATGTTTCTGTTTTTCTGCCAATACCAAGCTGTTTTGACTATTGATGCTTTGTAATATAAATTGAAGTCAGGGAGTGGAATACACAATCCTTATTGTTTTTATGTAGTATTGCTTTGGCAATTCGAGGTCTTTTATGGTTTCATATAAATCTGATAATTATTTTATCTATTTATCAAAAACACGATTGTGGAATTTTGATGGCATTCCATTAAATTTGTAGATTGCTTTGGGGAAAATGGCCATTTTAACAAAGTTAAGTCTTTCTATACATGAAGAGGGAATATCCTTCCATTTCTTTGTGTCTGCTTCAATTTCTTTCAAAAGTGTCTTATAGTTTTCCGTGTATAAGTCTGTCATGTTCTTTGTTAAGTTAATTCCCTGGTATTTCATTCTTTTTGTTATGATAGCAAAAGGAATTGACTCCCTCATTTCTTTTTCTGAAGATTTGTTGTTTGTATATAGGAATGCTGTTGATTTTTGTACATTGATTTTGTGTCCTGCAACTTTACTGTATTCATTTGTTGTTTCTAATAGTTTCCTAGTGGAATCTTTGGAATTTTCTATGTAAAGGATCATGTTATCTGCAAATAGTGACAATTTGACATCTCCTTTGCCAATTTGGATACTTTTTATTCATTTCTCTTGCCTGATTGCTGTGGCTAGAACTTCCAGTACTATATTGAATAGCAGAGGTGACAGGGAGCATTCCTCTCCTGTTCCTGATTTTAGAGAAATAGGCTTGAGATTTCCCCCATTCAGTATAATGTTATCTGAAGCTTTGTCATATATGGCCTTTATTATGTTGAGATATTTTCCTTTTATGTCTAATTTATTCAGTATTCTGATCATAATTGGATATTGTATTTTATTGAATGCTTTTTCTGCACCAATTCATATGACTATATGGTCTTTATCTTTTATTTGTTTATGTGGTATACCATAATGCTTGATTTTCATATGTTGAACCATCCTTGTGCTCCTGGGATGAATCACACTTGATCATGCTGTATGATCTTTTTGATGTATTGTTGTATTCTATTTGCTAATATTTCATTTAGGATTTATGCATCTGTGTTCACCAGAGATATTGGTCTATAGTTTCCTTTTTTTGTGTGTGTTGTCTTTACCAGGCTTTGGTATTAGGATAATGTTTATCTCATAGAATTAGTTAGGAGGTATTCCTTCTCTTCAATTGTTTGAAAGAGGCTGAGGAAGATAGGCATTACTTCTTCTTTGAATGCCTGGCAGATCTCGTTGGTGAAACCATCTGTTCTGCGGCTTTTACCTCTAGGGAGATTATGGATAGCCATTTCAATTTCTTTACTATTGGTCTATTTAGATTATCCAGTTCTTCTTGGTTCAGTCTAGGTAGGCTATAAGTTTCTAGAAACTTGACCATTTCTTCTAAGTTAATAAATGTAGTGGCATAAAGCCCCTCATGATATTTTTTTATAATCCTTTGTATTTCTGTGGTATCAGTGGTAATTTCTTCCCTTTCATTTCTAATTTTGGATATTTGTGTCTTTTCCTTTCACCTTTCGATGAGTCTATCAAGGGCTTTGTCAATTTTGTTGACTATCTCAAAGAACCAGCTCTTTGTAATATTTATTTTTTTCTATTGCCCACCTGTGCTCTAATTGGTTTAGTTCTGCTTTAATTTTTATTATTTCTTTCCTTTTGCTGACTTTGGGATTTGTCTGCTCTTTTTTTCTAGTTCTTTAAGATGGGATGCTAAGGTTTTTATTTGTGATTTTTCTTGTTTCTTAAGTTAGGCCTGTAATGATATGAATTTCCCTCTTATTATTGCTTTCACTGTGTCCCAGTAATTTTGATATATTGTGTTTTTCTTGTCATTGTTTCTATATGTTTTTAAATCTCTTCTTTTATTTGTTCTTTTATCGTCATTTTTAAATAAGATATTGTTTGATCCCCATGTACATGTAGATTTTTCTGTTTTCCTTTTATAGTTTATCTCCAATTTCAAAGCTTTGTGGTCTGAGAATACATTTGGTATGATTTCGATCTTGTTGAATTTTCTGAGACTTGTTTTGTGTCCCAGCATGTGGGATATCCTTGAGAATGTTCCATGTGCACTAGAAGAGAAGGTAGTCATTTTTGCTGGATGAAGTGTCTTGAAAATGTCAAATATATCTAATTGCTGTAATGTGTCATTTAGAGTTGATATTTTCTTATTTATTTTCTGTTTGGATGATCTGTCCATGACTGTTAGTGGGATGTTTAAGTCTCCCACAGTGATTGTGCATTTGTCAGTTCCTCCTTTCAGATCTGTTAGTAGTTACTTTGTATATTTTGGTGCTTTCTGGTTGGGAGTATAGATATTATAGTGTCAAATCTTCTTGTTGTTGTATTATGCCTTTTATGACCATGTAATGTCCACCTTTGTCTCTTACTATCTTTTTTAACCTAAAGTTTATTTCATCAGATATCAGTATGGCAACTCCTGCTTTTCTCTGGTTACCATTTGCTTGGAGTATTGTTTCCTATCCTTACACTCTGAGTCTGTGTTTTTCCTTATGGTTGAGGTGTGTCTCTTGGAGACAGCATATGGATGGGTTTTGTTTTTTAATCCAGTCTGCTATTCTGTGTCTTTTTATTGTTGAGTTCAGTCCATTAACATTTAGAGTGATGATCGATATGTGAGGATTTCCTGTGGCCATTACTTTTTTGTTGTTGTGCTTTATTATTTATTTATTTATTTATTTTTGTCCCCACTCTATTCTATTTGTCCTGAAGTTTTGTTTTAGGTCGAAGAGCCTCCTTCAGTATTTCTTGAAGTGCCAGCCTCATGGTGACAAATTCCCTCAGCTTCTGTGTCTCTGAGAAGATCTTTACTCCTTCATAACTGAAGGACACTTTTACAGGATAATTTATTCTTAGCTGGAAGTTTTTCTCTTTTAAAGTTTTGAATATTGGATTCCACTCCCTCCTGGATTGTAGAGTTTCTGCTGGAAAGTCTGAGGCCAGCCTGATGGGTTTTCCTCTAAATATTATAAATGATTTTTCCCAGGCTGCATTGAGAATTGTCTGTTTGTCTTTAGTTTTTGACATCTTTAGCACCATGTGTCTTGCAGAGGATCTGCTAGGGTCCAGGTATCTAGGGGACCTATTTTCTTCTTGAATTTGGTGTTCCAGATCTTTCCATTGGTTTGGAAAATTCTTGTCTACCATTTGTTTGGGTATATTTTTTGTAGAGTGCTCTGCTCCTTCTTCTAACCCTATTATTCTGATGTTGTTTTGTCTCGTGGAGTCGGATAGTTCTTGCAGAGTTCTTTCAATCCTTTTGGTTCTATATGCTCTATCTTCCTCTTTCTGAGATGTTTCCATGCTCTGATCTTCGGTATCACTAATTCTTTCCTCCATCTGTTTGGCCCTGTTTCCTATGGCAGTTATTTCATTTCTCACTTCTTTTAATGTATTATTTATATCTCAAATTTCCATCTCTTTTTTCTTTATGTTTTGAATTTCTTTCTGTAATCATTCTTTTTGTTCATGGAGTTTGTTTCTAAAATCATTCATCTCAACTATGTTGTTCTGCCAGTATGTTCTCATTTTTCTCAGAGCTTTTAGAATGGCTACTTTATAATCTCTGTCTCTTAGTTAAGAAATTTCTAGGTCTATGAGATCCTTTTCTGTAGATTTTTTATCTTTTATGTCAGCAGCTTTAAATCCTACGGTACTCATATTGTCTGTTATGTACTTCTTCTTTGGCATGAGGGCTTTAAATTCAGCAGAACCCAGCAGCTCTTTCCTTCTCTGAAGAGTATTTTAGTGGTGTCTTGCTGTGGAGCAGATACTAGGTCGCACTAGAGGAGCAAGTTTTGGGAGAGAGGGGAGGTGTTTAAGCCTTATCTCTGGTCTCCAGCTGTATTTGGAGGCAGTATATGTCAGTTAGTGGTCCCTCTGCTTCCTGCAGTTTGTTGGGAAGGCTGTAGGAGAGGGAAGAGGGCAATAAAATGTGTGTTGGGGCAGCTCCACCTCCTGCCCTTTGCTGGGGAAGCTGGGGGAGACAAGGGAGGCTGATGAAATGCAGGCCAAGACTGCTCTTGCTGGTTGGAGTGAAAGTTGTCAAATGCGCCTCTTTTCCCTCTCCAGCAGTTTACCCTGGGTGTGTTCCAATGATTCATTTCTATGGCAGCTGCTCAGGACCAAGTCCATAAGCACGCATCGCATGAGGGCCCTGGGAGTGCAAAAATTACAGGCCTGGAAATGCCGTCAGAGTGAGAATGCTGTGTGATGGCACCAGTTACATGCACTCCATGGGCCAGAATCCACAAGCCCTGTAAGATTTCTGGGTGCACATGAAGGTGCTGGGTGAGGGCGTCAGGTGTGCACATTCTGTGGACTGAACCTGCAGGATCTGCAAAATTGCCGGATGTGCAGGAGGGCACTGGGTAGGTGCACTCTGCAGGCTGGAACCCACTGGCCTACGAGATCGCCGGGTGCATGAGAGGACACTGGGCTAGGACCCCAGGTGCGCAAGTTCCACCAGCAGAATCCATAGGCCCTGTGAGATCAGCAGGTGAGCGCGAGGGTGTTGTGTTTGTGCGCATCATGGGCCAGGCCTTGTGAGGGTAGTGAGTGAGGGCGCCAGGCATGCATGAGCCATGGGGCTAAAGCCACACGCCTGATGTCATGGGCCGTGTGAGGGTGCTCAGTGTGTCTCCGAGATGGGCCAAAAACCACAGCCCTGCAGAGGAGATGCGCGTGTGCATATTACGGGCCAAGACAGTGCTAGGAGACTGCAGCTGTTTAGAGTCCTTGTTCAGCTTTCTTGCTACTTAGAAGTTTCAGAAGCTGGCTCCCCAGCTTTGCCCCTAACATGCTGCTTTAAGGTCCAGCTCTCTCATAGTCTCCCAGTGTTCCACCACTCTGGTTTTCACTATTGTCGCCTCTTGGCCTCCTCCCTCCCATGTATTGTGCTGCTCCCTGATTCCTTTCTTTTGTTAACAGTGATGGAGTCCTGTCGTGATCAGTCTCTGCTCCCTCCCTTCTCTCCCACTTGCCCACCTCTCTCTAACCTTCAGGTGTTTTCTTGCAATGTGTGGATTTCTCAGTTGTCACTGTTTCACTCAGGGTTTTTTTTTTTTTTACTTTATTATTTTTTTTAATTCATTTTTATTGTTAGACTTATTGGGGTGACATCTGTTAGCAAGGATTACATAGGTTTCAGGCATACAATTCTACAGTGCATTGTCAACTTGATGTATAATAAGTTCACCACCTAATGTGACTTCTCTTTCCATCACCTTATATTTAGCTTCCCCAGGGTTTTTTTTCTTGGTTCCTGGATGACTGTTTAATTGTGTTTTCTGGGAGAGGTTTTAGGAACCTCCTCCCTGGTCATCATCTTGCCCTCTGTTCTGCTCTCCTTTCTATCTGTAATCCTGCTGTGATCTGGGAGTTTGCAGAGGCTGTGTCAGCCTAATCTGCCATCTTTTTCTGTCTCCTCGTAAATTTTATTTTCATGGTTATTTATATGATCAAATTCACTTTTCCCATTAGCCCAAAGGTGTCGCTGATGCCTAAACCATGGCCCTATTTTTTTTTTGTATTAGAAGCAGATATCCAGCCTGATATTTATAAAAAATAGCTATTGAATAAATGAGTGAAAATCATTAGGATCCTGTACAGATAATTTCCTCTTATCAAATGTGCTGATTTTGTTTTTTTTTGTTTTTTTTTTGTTGTTGTTGTTTTTTGCTTTTTGTTATGTGGGTAGCTCCCTGACTGGGAATCGAACCCAGGCCGCAGCGCTGACAGCACCAGCGCCGAAGCCTTAAGCCACTACACGATCAGGGAACTCCCTAAATGTACTGATTTTACAGGTTTAAAAATAGACAGACATAAATATGATGTTTAGTTCTATTGGGTAAAAATTCTCTGTCCTTTACAGTAACTTGACCTTTCTGTGCCTGTGTTTATTAACTCTGTACTCCCTTATTCTGATTTTGCATTGAAGATTAAATAAGATAGTGGATGTAAGTTCCTAGCCCAAATGCTGTGGGCATATTGGGGTGTCAAAATTCATAACCATTTTGCTCTCTTTATCCACCCAGATAGTAGAACCCCAGCCTCATTCTTACATTGAATATTTAGGATTTTAGAGCCCTTGTCATACTTTTTGGTTAATGTAGTACGAATAGTGTTCTTACATACTATAAGAACATCATGTGATGTGTAGAACTTGGAACTAATAAACATTTCCCTAACTGAGACTCTGTTTAGGTATCTATTTCAAATTTATGTTTTTCTTTAACCTGAAATAGATGGGATGTTTACAGGCAACAATAAAATTGTGAAGCCTATAGAGGTAAAATTCTAGAAAAGAGTGAGCAGTATCAAGAAGAATAAGGCAATTCATGTCCCCTTTGGATGAAGAGTTCGTTGGTCCTAGTCACTAGCATATGAAATATAGTGAGTCCCAGGTGTAGTTCCAGAGATAGGGGAGTGAAAATTTGTTTTATGACACTTGAGTTTGAGCTCAAGATAGATTGTAGTAAGCAATTGGTTACATATTTAAGAAATTTAGGTAGCACAACTGGGTAGAAATAAATATTTGAAATTCAGATTGCAAGTAGTGTCTAATGCCACATGTGTGACCAAACAAACACAGTTGTGTCCCCATGTTTAAAAGGCTTCAGAACACTTGAGTTGCCTTTAAAATGCAGGAAAGGGAGTGAATATGTCTGTGATTGTATCCAAATGGTCAAATGTACAATCTGATTTTCATTCCTGATGTGCAGTGTTTTCAAGTGGGAATAAAAATGTGTTAAAATTAACATTGTGGTAATAGTTGCATACCATGCAAATATACTAAAACCATTTAATTATGCACTCTAAGTGGGTGAATTGAAACTTACATCTCAATAAAACTGTTTATAAAAATTAAAGGCTCCAGTCAAATTTGGCTGAAGGACTGCGGTTGGCCAATATTTTTCAAGATGATTGTACTATTTCCTTTTCTTCTCTGCATTTATCCGTAAGTGAGCTGAGGAGAATCTGTATATCAGCACATCTGCAGCCTGTTCCCAGCACACAAAATGGAAGTCCTACAGCAGAATACTGGGGCCATAGAAATTTGGGCCGTAATGTCTCTGTATTTTTTTTTTCTTTTTAAAAAATATTTCTATTAAGGCATAGCTAATATACAATATTATATCAGTTTCAGGTATATACCAGTTATTCAACATTTATATACCTAAAGAAGTGATCACCATGATAATTCCAACAACCACCTTACACCCTATCATGCTGTCACAATGTTATTGACTATATTCCCTACAATGTACATTACATTCTCATGATTTATTTGTTTTACACCTGGAAATCTGAACCTCTTATTCCCCTTCACTTTCCCCTTCCCCTTTTTAATTTTTCAATTGCAGTTGACATTCAATACTATTTTATGTTAATTTCAGTTGTGCAGCATAGTGGTTAGACATTTATATAATTTAAGAAATGATCTCCTGACTAATCTAGTACCCACCTGGCACTATACATAGTTATTTCCATATTATTGACTATATTCCCAAAGCTTTACTTTACATACCCATGACAATTTTGGAACTACCAATTTGTACTTCTTAATCCCTTTGCCCTTTTCACCCTGTCCCCCAACTCCTCTGCTATTTATTACCCTGATAAATCTAGTATTCATCTGACAACATACATAGCTATTACAATATTGTTGACTATATACCTTATGCTATACCCTACATATTCATAACTACTTTGTAACAACCAATCTTTACTTCCTAATGCCTTTCCCTATTTCACTCACCCCCAACCTTGCTCCCATCTTGCAACCACCAAAATGTGCTTTGTATCTATGAGTTTGTTTATGTTTTGTCTGTTTAATTTGTTCTTTAGATTCTACATATAAGAAAAATCACATTGCATTTGTCTTTCTCTGTCTGACACACTCCACAGTACCCTGCAGATCCATCCATGCTGCTACAGATGGCATGAACCTATTTACTCCCATGGGCAAGCAATATTCCATTGTATATATGTACCACCTGCTCTTTATTCATTCATCTATCGACAGACACCCAGGCTGCCTCCACATCTTGTCTATTATAAATAATGCTGCAATGAACATATGGATGCACAAATCCCCTTGGAGTAACATTTTGGGTTTCTTCAGCTAAATACCCAGAAGTGGGATTACTAGGTCTTTGTTTGTCTCTTGTTATAGCCTTTGTGTTAAAGTCTATTTTGTCTGGTATGTATTGCAACTGAATAACGCCAGCTTTTTAAAAAATTCCATTCTCATAAAATGTCTATTTGCATCCCCTTACATTCAGTCTGTGTGTCTTTTGATCTGAAGTGAGTCTCTGTTGGGAAGCATATGTAACAGTCTTGTTTTCTTGATCATTCAGATACCTTATCTTGATTGGAGCATTTAACACATTTACATTTAAAGTTATTGTTGATAGATATGTAGTTACTGCCTTTATATTATTCATGTTTTTACTTTTTTTTTCTTTTGTCTTAAAGGAGTTCCTTGTAATATTGATTTGGTAATAATGAACTCCTTTAGTATTTTTTTTCTTTTTGGTCTGGGAAGATCTTTATCTGTTTTTTCAATATAAATGATAGCTTTTCTGGGTAGAGTGATCTTAGTTGCGAGCCCTTACTTTTTATCAGTTTGAAAATTTTGTGCCAATCTCTTCTGATCTGCAAAGTTTCTGTTGAGAAATCAACGGACAGATTCATAGGAGCTTCCTTGTAGGTAACTAAGTTTTTCTGTCACTGCTTTCCAAACTCTTTGTCTTTAACCTTTAGAATTTTAATTGTAATGTGTCTTGGTGTGGGCCTCTTTGTGTTCATCTTGTTTGAGACTCAGCATTTCCTGGGCTTCTATGTCTATTTCCTTCTCCAGGTTATGGAAGTTTTCCATCATTATTTCTTCAAATAGGTTTTCAATTCCTTGCTCTCTCTCTCTTCTCCTTCTGGTACACCAGTGATGTGGCTGTTGGTACACTTGATGTTGTCCCAGAGGTCCCTTAAGCTATCCTCATTTTTTAAAAATTCTTCTTGCTGTTTTGATTGGGTATTTTCTGCTACCTTATCTTCTAAATCTCTGGTTCAGTTGTCTACTTCATCTAATCTATTGTTGATTCCCTCTAATGTATTCTTCATCTCAGTTATTATATTCTTCATTTTGATGGTTTCTTTTTATGTTTCTATCTCCATTTTTATGTTTCCTATTGTTACCAGAGGATGGGTCCTTCATGTGGTGTCCAGGTTCTTGGTGTCTCGAACAAAGAATCAAGCAAGACATGGAAAATTAGTAGTGAAAGAAGAGCAGTTTATTAGAAAAAAAATACACTGCAAAGAGGTAGGAGCAGGCCTGAGCAAGTGACTCAAGAGCATCAATTGTCTGTCTTTTGTCCTCTCCAGTTAAGAGGGGTTATGCCCATTTGGACATGAGGTCTTTTGATTGGTACTTTTGACTGACAGGAGGTTATTATGTAACTTTTTCTTAACTGTGCATGTACCTTTCCAGAATTCAGTTTGTTAATAAGGTAAAGTAAAATAAAGTCATTGTAATTTTTTACCGCACAGGTGTTACTCATCAGTTTAGACAGGTGGGCATTGTTGTATCCTGCTTGTGTTAATTGTATCTTTTCCCCTTCTGCCTGTGGTTAATTGTATCTTATGTTTTTCTCCTGCCTGTGGTTAATTTTATTGACATAAAGGGAGGGACTTGGACAAAGAAAAGGAGGTTCATGGACTGGTTATGGAGCATGTGAGAGATCTAATTCCTATCTCTAGCTACCTGCCTATCTCCTTGTAAATGTTCTCATGTAGATCATTGAGTATCCTTATAACCAGTGTTTTGAACTTTGCATCTGGTAAATTGTCTCCAATTTGTTTACTTTTTTTTTGGAGCTTTGTCCTGTTCTTTGGTTTGGGATATGTTTCTTTGTCTTCCTATTTTGGTTGCATCCATTTGTTTGTTTCTATGAGCTGCTATGTCTGCTAATCTTAGTAAAGTGATCTTATGTAGTAGGTGTCTGGTGGGGCCCAATAATGCAATTTCCCTCGTCATCTGAGCTGAGTATTCCAGCATATCCCTTGTGTGGGTTGTGTGTGCCTTTCTGTTGTAGTTGAGCCTTGCTTGATGTTTGCACATCAATGGAGAGTTGACTCTCAGGCCGATGAACTGTAAGAACTGGACATGATTACAGTGGAGGAGATGTTGTGCAGGGACTGACCCTACAGAGCAGAATTTGCTTTAGCAGACTTTGGTGCCTGCCCAGTGTGTCTTTGGATGTGTCATCCTTGGAGGTGGCCAGGTGATGCTCCAGCTTGGTCTGAAGATGGTTACTGGGTGTTCCAGCCCTGGGGCTTCATAGCAGGGGCCCCACTGCAGGTCAACTTTAGCCATAGCCAGTGCCCTGCCCATGGCCACTTTGCATGAGTCACAAAGAAATCCCCAAATTGCCACCACCCATGCTGGTCTTGGAGGTGACTCAAGGGGCCACACCATCAGCTAAGGCAAGCTGTTTCCAGTTTCAGGCTTGGAGCTTCCCAGCAAGAAGTATGAAGCACACAGAAGTCAGATGTTTCTTATTTAGGTTTCGTGAACCTTTGAGAGATTTTAGAAAAGTCTGAAGTATGAGACAAGACAGTCCATTTCTATGAAAATGCTAGTGGAAGAAGCTTGGGTGTACCAAAAATCTGGGTGGGTGGGGTCTCAGGGAAATACTATGGCAGGGTGGAGGAATGCAGTTAGCCATGTTGATGGAAGACTCAGACATGGTGACCATCTGTGTCTGCACGCTGAGAGGTGAGTGGGTTCAACAAAGAAGCAATGAATTCTGCCAGCACTCCTGTATGAAAGAAAGATGTTCCTCAAGTCCTTACCCTGAAGCCAAACAATAGAGTTTTTCCTCCTGTCCCAGTGCTGGAGCTCAGATTGAGTCAGTCGTCAGCGAGTAAGTCTGTGTGTGAGCACCTTGAGAGGAGTGCTTGAGAGATTTAAGAGTAGATAAACACTGTGCCTGCTTCATTCCATGAACACATTAAAATTAAAACTAAATTATAGAACAGCTTACCTGGAAAACCATCTGAAGTTTTATCTGAACAAAACGTTTATAACTAAGGATATAAAAAAAACATGTCAAGACTGGTAGGAGAAGTAGAGATGTGAAACAAGCTAGCCACAAACTTCTATATGGTGGTTGAGAATTAAGAAGGATATCTTGGCTGTGGAGGTGCCCTGCCCCAGAGTAACAAGGAACCCCAGCCCCACAGTAGGCTCCCCAGCCCAGAGTACAGGTGCTAGGAAAAGGAGCCCCACACATTTGGCTTTGAAAAATATTAGGAATTCTTACCATCCAGGTGGGATGTAAGTCTGCAAAAAACCTAGACATCCTCTTAAAGTGCTCTTGCACAAACTCAGTCACTCGTGGGCATGCACCCTGGACTCTGGAAGAAGGAGGGTGACTCAGGGAGCATTGGAAGTATATGGGGGTGTGTGGCTTTAGGGTGAGAGCTGTATGACAGTTGACACTTTTCCTGAATGAGGTCCTCCTCTCCTGCAGCTAGTAGATGGGTGCCATCTTTTCTATCTTGTGTCCTCCCCACATACAGGCAAATATGAACCTTATTGGTCTGGTAAGCTCTGCTCCTTCCACCCTGCTGACATACTGGAATCCTGTTCTACCCAACTTTCCCAAAATCAGAGGCACTTTTCTGGTGAGCAGCCAGCCCCGACTGTATTGTAAATTTTGGGGGAAATTATTGGAGTCTGCAGGCCCAAGGTGGATGGCAACTGACCTAGGTGTACTCTGAGACTTTTGATGAGCAGCTCCAGGCACAGCACTGACAACAAACCAGAATCCACAAGAGCAGCCAATGCAGGTGACCAGGGAGACTGTGCTAGGACTCCACAGGGCACTTACTAAATAAGGCTACCCATCAATACTTGGAGATGTAGCAGATATATCTAATACATAGAAATAAACACAGAGAGGCATCCAAGATGCAGAAACAAAGAAATACATCCCAAATGAAAAAAAGCAGAAAACTTTAGAAAAAGAATTAAATGAGATGGAGGAAAAATCCTATTTAGACACAGAGTTTAAAACAATGCTTATAAGGATGCTCAAGGAACTTAGTGAAAAACTTCAACAGACAGACAGCAAGCATAAAGAAAGACATAGAAAACATAAAAAAGAACCAGGCAGAAATAAAGAATACAACAACTGAAATGAAGAATGTAATAAAAGAAATCACCAGCAGACTAGGTGAAGCAGAGCATTTAAACAGCAATTTGGAATATAAAATAGCAGAAAACACCCCATCAGAACAGAAAAGAAAAAGCAAGAGATTTTTAAAATCAGGATAGTTTACTAGACCTCTGGGACAACATCAAGCATGACAACATTCACATAGTGGTACCAGAAGGAGAGAGAACACAAGGGATTAAGAATGTATTTGAAGAAATACTGACTGAAAACTTCTTTAACCTGACAAAGAAAATAGACATACAATGCCAGGAAGCACAGAGAGTCCCAAACAAAATGAACCCAACAAGCCAACACAAAGACACATTATAATTAAAATGGCAGAGGTTAAAGACAAAGAAAGAATCCTAAGAGCAGCAAGAAAAAGGTAACTAGTAACTTATAAGGGAGCTCCCCTAAGACTGTTAGCTGACATCTCAATAGAAACTTTGCTGCTCAGAAGGAATTGCCAGAAAGAATTCAATGTGATGAAAAGCAAGAACCTACTACACCCGAGATTACTCTACCAGCATGGTGATCATTCAAAAATCAAAGGACAGATAAAGAGCTTCTCAGACAAGAAATAGCTAATGGAGTTCATCATCACCAAACCAGTATTACAAGGAATATTAGAGGGACTCCTTTAAGAAGAAAATAAAGCAAAATTATGAATAATAAAATAGCAAGAGCTACATATCTATCAATAATCACTTTTATTTAAGTGGATTAAAAGCTCCAATCAAAAGACCTGGGGGCTATTGTGCAGAGTGGAGTGTGAGACAGAGAAAGACAGAAAGGCAGATGCAATTTTATTTTGATTATATGTGGAATCTAAAGAATAAAAATAAACAAACAAAACAGAAACAAACTCATAGTTATAGAAAACATTCAGATGGTTGCCAGATGGGAGGGGACTTGGCAATGTGGGTAAAAAAAGGGGAAGGAATTAAGTACAAATTTGTTGTGATTCAAAGTGGTTATGGGAATGTAGGGTATAGCATAAGGAATATACTCAATAATATTATGATAACTGCATGGTATCAGATGGGTACTATATTTGTTGCAGTAATTATTGGGAGGGTTTGGGGGCAAGGTGAAAAGATGAATGGATTAAGTAAAAATTAGTAGTCACAAAATAGTTATGGGAATATGAAGCATAGGGAATGATATCATAATAACTATGTATAGTGCCAGATGGGTATTAGACTAGTCAGGGGGAGACTCCTTAAATTGCATAAATGTCTAACTACTATACTATACACCTAATATTAATATAAAATAATATTTAATGTTGAAAAAAGGGGAAGTGGTACATATACAGAACAGAATGTTACTCAGCCATATAAAAGAATGAAATCTTGTCATTTGTAACAACCTGGTTGGACATAGGCTATCATGCTGAGTGTAGTAAGTCAGACAGAGAGAGAAAAATGTCATCATTCCACTTACATATAGAATCTAAAGAACAAAATTGAACAAACAAAACAGAAACAGATTCAGATACAAAGGACATTTTGATGATTTCCAGATGGGCGGGGAGTTGGAAAAGGAGAAGAGATTAAGCAGTACAAATTCATATTTAGAAAATTATCACAGGATGTAAAGTACAGCATGGGGCATACAGTTAATAACATTGTAATAAGTATGTATGGTGTCAAATGGGTACCAGATTTATTGGGTTGATGACTTCATAAGTTACATAAATGTCTCTTCAGTATGTTGTAGACCAGAAAGAAAATATAATAATGTCTGTCAAATCAATTGAAAGCTAAAAATAATAAACAAACAAACAAACAAACAAACAAATAAATAAATAAGGAGTGCCTGGGACTCCATCTGCCCTTGTCTCACTTAGCTAAAATCTCTGTTGATTTTCACAGCCAGAAATAATGGGGACTTCTTTTCCCAGCACTGGAACCCTGAGCTGGGGAGGCTGTTGTGAGCCTGGAGCCCCTCATTCTTCTTGGGGGGGGTTCTCCACAGGTGAGATACCCCTCCTGATTTTTAACAGTCACACATGGGTGTAGGACCAGCCTGTTCTGAATCTCTGCCCTTTCTAGCCATCTCAAGGTTGCTTCTTTTCTGTCTTTACTTGTAGCACTTCAGTTCATCTGGATTTCAGTCAAGTCTCAATTATGGTTAGTCTGTGGTTTAGTTGTAATTTTGAAGTGATCATGAGAAGGGAAAAGAGTTTAACCTACTCCACTATCTTGACCGAGATCTCTATATTGTCATTCAGTTTCTTGCCTACATTCTGAAAAACATGTTTCTATCTTAGTCCTCTGCTTCCTCTTTCCCTGTCCTAGCACTATGACATCATCCATTTTGGGAGAACAGGGTGATGTCCTGATGAGGGAGAGATGATAAAAAACCTGCATTCAAAATTATGGCAAAAAGATTCAGAGTCTACATTTCATTGAGACAAAATGTTCAAAGTATTCCACTGCTAGTCCAGCCCTATGAAAGCAAACAGATTCTGGAGTTTGCTGTTTAAATGGATAAAGAAAAATTATTCACCCTCTCCCCGAACCACAACGGCACACAAGGTGCTGATGTGATTCACTCACTGCAGTGAGGAAATGTGTGAAACATCAACTGGGATTTAATTGCCACCCACCCAATTAGGTTCATGATAATTTGCTGTCAAGTCACTCTCAAAGGACAGTCTTCTACACTAACCAAATGGGAGAATCCAATGAGAGATGGCCCATGGATCAATCAGCCATGGATCAAGTCTAATGGTGAACTCCTCTGTAATTCCCGCAGGGTGTGGTGCTGCTTTGGAATGACAGTTTTCACTGGGACCTGGAGCCACAACACCCCTTTCTATCTATGACTCCATGAGTCAGGAAGCCAGGTGAGCATTAATAGAAGATCAGTTCAATCAGGGCACATAAGTTTGGCCTTTGTGTTCAGGCTATAATCCCAGCACCTGGCAAGTGAAGGTGATCATAATTTCTTAAGTGAACCAATGAGTGAATACCTAAAGTATAGAGGATATTGACTCCAACTACTGACCTAAAAAGTGGGGAACTAGCCAGTAGATGGTTATGTGGTCCCACTGGGCCTATAATGTGAAATCAAAATATTAAACAAAAAACCTATGATGCACAATGTGCTCTAAAAAGAATGTTCTCAGATTAAAAATTCTGTTCTAAAGGTGAAAAAAAACAACAAATAAGGTGAATTAATTTTAAAATAAACAGCAACTTAAAAGCAAAATAATAAATATAATTATTACAAAGGACTAAGATGAAAACATCTTTAATCAATAATGAAAAATGTGAACACTCTCCAGAAGATAAACTCCATTTAACTACCCCACATAGGATATAAAAAGGTTGTATTTAAATTTATTGTTGAGGTTTACTAAGCTATTTTTTTTTCAAAACATATTTATACCAAGTCTTTATTGGCAGAAGAAGAAAACCTGCACAGGAAATAAAAATGCTATTTTCTTATTAACACCTTTTCACTAAAGTCATAGAAATTGCTCTCCAAATAGAACTGAATGCTCTCCACTGCAACCACATTGATGACATCAGACAATTGAGGTGTATATCCATCATGAAGTTTCAGAGAATCAAAGGAGAAAAAGATACTATAATTTATCACCCCACTTCCATGTAAGCTGGTAATACAGGCCTGTAAATACAAATAATAAAAATATTTACATAAAAGCATCAGACACTATAACAAGATCCTTGGTCTGGTTCAATTCTGTAGGTCACTCCAAATCAGTGATTCTCAATCTGGCTGGCACATTTGAAACACCAGGAGTGCCTTAAACTACCCATGCCCAGACCCCACTTCACACCAATTAAGTCAGAATTTCTGCAGATGGGGTTCAAGTCTAGAATTATGAACTGCTCTAAATTTAGTACATAATGTCCATTAACCTCTATAGTTAAGGTAAAGACAGTGATAGGGGTTGAGTAAGAAAGAAATGTGGTGGTAAATAAAACATCATTTTTCCCTACTTCCTTTGCCACATTCCAAGCTTCATCTACACCTTTGTGTAGACTAAATTTACCAGGGTCTCGGCAAGACGGTGACCAGAGAGAGGATTCTTGAAACCTTTCCTGGAAAATACAATTGAATGTCTGGGATCCAATATGAGAAACCTTGAGTAGCACAGTCTTAGCTGAGAGATCCACACATCACAAAAACAAGCAAGCAAACAAACAAACACCTAAAGTTCAGAGAAAGTGGGGCAAGCAGGAGAGGAGGGATGGAGCAGAACCAGCTAAATGAGAATGAGTATCTCAACACAACTCAACCAGGGATGACTGAAGAAAATAGGAACGAGTCAGCACCATGATACTGCAGAAGGGGGATGCTGAGTGTTGACAAGAATGGAGGCAAGAACAAGTGAGACCCTGTGAGACCATGGGCAAGTTGAATTGAGCAGCATTGTGTTAGGGCTGAACAAAGCTTCTGAACTGCCTTAGGTGGGAATAGAACCCCCCAGCTGCTGTGCCACACCACTGTCAGCTCTGGGCGAGTTTGAAACTGAGAGCGGCTGCGGTGGAAATGCTGAAACACTGAAACATAGTCCTGGGCAAAACACAGGCTAAAGGGAAGGGAGAAAGGCTGAGCTGGCAGGGAGCATTTGGCACTGACCAACCTGAGCTCAGGCTGCTACCAGCTTGCCTTGCATTGGTCACGCTGCTTCTCCCCAGCTTCCCTGATGATTGGCAAGAAGCAGAGTGACCACAGATGGCATCACCCCCAAACCCATGTGGAGGCCAAAGATAAGGTCTAGCCACTTCCTTTAGCTCTCTCCCGAAGCTTGCCCCTCCCAGCGCGACCTAGTGTCTGCTCTACCACAAAACACTACAGCAATACCAACTGAGAAGAGAAAGAAAGAAAAAAGACCAGAAAAAACCCTCATGCCCAGGAAAAGAAACACGTAAATCACAATGAACATCTTAGGATTCAAAGCAACTCAGAAAGCAAATGAAAAATCTCCAGAAAAGGATCTTATAGATCTGGAAATATATGATCTAAGTGACACAGAATACAAGGCTGCAGTTCTAAAAACTCTCAGAGAATTGAAACAATATTGGCAGGGCACTCTGACTGAGATGAATGGCCTCGGAAAGGAATTCCATGAACAAAAGGAACATTTTAACAAAGAAATTGAAAATAAATAAAGAATCAAATGGAAATTTGAGAGATAAACAATACAATAAAAGAACTGAGAAATGAACTAACTACCAAAGGAAACAGGGCCAACCAGATATAGGAAAGAATTAGTGATATCAAGGATCATAACATGAAAACAACACACAAAGAATACAGAAACTTTAGAGCCAGAAGAACTGAAACAACTCTACAAGAGTTATCTGGCTCCATTATAAACTCTACAGAGAACATACTCAAACACATAGGTGAAGAGAAGTTTCCAAACCTATACAAAGATCTGGAACTCAAAATTCAAGAAAAAGAGATAGGTCCCCTAGCTACCTGGATCCTAGCAGATCTTCTCTAAGACCCATTATACTGAAAATGTCAAAACTAAAAGACATGGAGACAATTCTAAAGGCAGCCTGGGGAGCAGTGTGTGGAACTATAATCTTTAAAGGAAAGCCCATCAGGCTATCATCAGACTTCTCATCAGAAACTCTACATATCAAGAGGGAATGGAATCAAATATTCAAAATATTAAAAGAGAGAAACTTCCAGCCAGTAATAAATTATCCAGCAAAATTATCCTTCAGATATGAAGGAGAAAAAAAGATCTTCTTAGACACATAGAAGCTGAGGGAGTTGTTCAGCAGAAGGCTGGCATTTCATGAAATACTGAAGGAGGCTTTTTCATCTGAAAGAAAAAATAAAAATAAATGGAAAAGAGTTTGGGCAACAAAAAAGAAATAAAAAAAGAGAGGAAGTAATGGCCATAGGAAATTTTCATATACCAATCATCACTCTAAATGTAAATGGACTGAACTCAACAATAAAAAGTCACAGAGTAGCAGACTGGATTAAAACACAAAACCCATCCATATTCTGTCTTCAAGAGACACACCTCAGCCATAAGGACAAACACAGACTCAGAGTGAAAGGATGGAAAACAATACTCCAAGCAAATGGCATCCAGAGAAAAGTAGGAGTTGCCATACTGATATCTGACAAAACACACTTTCGGATGAAAAAAGATAACAGGAGACAAAGAGGGACATTTTATAGTGATAAAAGTGGCAGTACAACAACATGAAGACATGACACTCATCAGTATATATGTCACCAATCAGGAAGCACCAAAATATACTAAGCAACTACCAACAGGCCTGAAAAGAGAAACTGACAAAAACACAATTATAGTAGAGGTCCTAAACACTCCCTTAACAGCCATGGACAGATCATCCAAACAGAAAATAAAGAAATATCAGCTTTTAATGATACATTAAAGACTAAATTTTCCACTCTTTTTAAATCTTCATTATGGAAATTATACCCAACATTTAGTATAAACTCTAATCATACAATCCATTTCATTTATTATTTCCCAATTCCCTGAACACAATTTGTTTGCTGTTCTTGTTATTCTCAGAACATTTTGATATTTCCCAAATAAAATACATAATTTAGATCTTAATTGTATGTGTATTCTATATTTTCTCTAATAATTATTTCCTTTCAGAAGCTGAGCCTTTTCAATAAGAAAATCTACTCCTCTCTGGCAAAGAATATATTTTCTTTTAGTTTTTCAAAACATCCAATAGAATCCTGAGCAGCAAACATTATCACTACAGTAAAGATAAGCAGAAACAAATAAGAGCATCATGCAAACAAACTATCTTATGCACCTGCTTTTTTTCAGAGACTTCACAGAGAAGACCTTTCTGCTCTGCGTTTCTGGCTGGCTGGAAAACAACTTCTACTCGATCACCTTGGTAAGGCTCAAAATCTGAAACAGCCATGGAGAGGAATTGAGTTGGAATTATCGCTTCTTTTTGGTAATCTTAAATCTCACAAGTTACTTCAACATTGTAATACCCTAAAATAGTTTCTATTACATTGAAGGTACATTTTTAAAAGTTTAAAACAGGTAACCAGTAAATCTTCCTGTCAGCAAAGTTTTTAAACCTTTAGGCATTGATTCTCTCTACTGATTTAACAAAATTTATTGAGGAAAAGCATCAATTTGGTAATTTTTTTGAGAGCAGCACAGGATTTATTAAACCATTGGTCACATTCACAACTCCTTCTGGAGAAGCAGGGAAGTACATAAGTTAGAGCACAAATATGAATCCAGCTACCTGGGTTCAAATTTTGATACTGACACTTACTCAGTTGGAACCTTGGTCAAGTTACTTAAATTCTCTGTGCCTTGATTTCTTCATCCATATAATGAAAAGCATAATAATAGTACTTACCACTTAGAGTTGAAGGGACAATTAATGAATACATATAAAATTCATAGAACGATGCTTGGTATATAAGTAACACCAAAGAAATGTTGATTGATATTAGTGGTAGCAGTAGCAAGAGAACATATTGCTACAGAAAGCAATAATTTTCTCAGGTGTTTTGGACAGATGAATTCTATATATCTTCTGTTTTACAGTTATAAACAAATATTTACAGAATTTCACAATAAGTTAAAAGTGTGTCACAGGATACAAAGATATCATGGAGGATTTGAGGCAAATGGAATTCTCAAATACTGATGCTGGAAGTGAAAATTGGAATAACTACTTAAGAAAGTTGGCATCATCTACTAAGTAAACATTTCTGTACCCTATGATGCAGCATTTCCTAGTTTCTTCATAGTCCTTTCTTTGTTCTTCCTAGGTTAAAAATTTCAACTAAATTTGATAATGACCCAAAACATGTACTGGACACCCCTCTTTCTTTTCTATACACATTTCTTTTATGTGTCTTTATATAATATCTATAGGCTGATAACTCTAATGTGTTTAATATTTATGTAATTGCAGCTATAACCAACTTCAGATTCATATATCCAAGTGCTTACTCAAATTATTATGTCTAAAGCTGAGCTCTTGCTGTTATTCTTGTGTACTCAATTTTGTACCTCACTCTTTCCACATTTCCAAAATGGAAACTCTGCTCTTACCATTATTTTAAAAAAAAGAAAAAAACATACAAGTTTGACTCCTCTTTTCTTCATACCAAATGTCCAATCTATTAGCCAACACTTTAACTTCTACCTTCACAATATTTCTGAAATCAAATCAATCTCTACAGCCTCTACTAACTTATTCAAGTCTCCATCATCATGCACCAGGAATATTTCAAGAGATTCCTAACTTGTTTCCCAAATTCCATCTTTGTCTTATATAGTATGTTCTGAATATGACAACCAGAGTGAAAATCTTAAGACATAAGTCGCTTCATGCCACATCATGGCTCAAAACCCTCTCAAAGGTCAAATCCTTACAATCACCTATAAATATCTATGTGGCTCATGTCTTCAATGCAACTTCAAGTCTTTACTGAAATTTTACTTTTTCAGTAAAACCTTCCCAGTGCATTCTATATAAAATTTCAACCTATGGTTTCCCTAGATTTAAGTTTATTCTTAAACTATGACTCAGTATTTTTATTCTTAGTCCGAAGAATTTAGCTGTAATAAACAAAGTCCTAGGCCCACCAAAGACTTGATTTTTAGAAGCTTTACTCATAATAGCCAAAAACTTATAACTTCAGCATGACTTTTATTAGGAAAATGGAGAAACTGATATATTCAAAAGAATAGAATGAACTACAAACACTTGCAACTACATAGATGAATCTAAAAATATTCTTCTGATTAAAAAAGTCATACAAAAGATTATATATGTCTGATTCCATTATATAAAATTCTAGACAGGCAAATTAAATCTATGGTGGAAAACAAAACAAAACAAAACCCTGGACATTGTTTTTCTGGGAGGTGGGGACAGGGATTGACTGGAAAGGGCATGAGATGTTTAGGTACATGCACTTGTCAAAATCCAAGGAAACTTAGAAAAAATCCGTATACAAATATTGAACTTAAGTTGCTGATCTATAAGGACTGTCTGGAAAGTATCCAGCCATGTAATATGAAAAATAGAGGTACTTATGGCTGGATTTTTTTCTAGATAGCCCTCATACATGTTGAAGTATTCACAAGATACTATATAAATGTTTGCATTTTACTTTCAAATATATATAAATGTAAGAGACACTAATGGATGGATGAAATGATGATTGCATGGATAGATATGTGGTAAAACAAGTATAATAAAACATTAATGGTAGATTCTAGGTGATAATTATATGGTTGATTGCCATACATTTTTTTCAAATTTTCTGTATGTTTAAAAACGTTGTTAATAAAAACAAAAAACAAACAAACAGAAACAAACAAACAAACAAACAAAAAAACTTAAGCCAGGACGATAAATTTCCAATTCATAATTCTCATTGCAGTTAACAGAGTTCTTACTAACAAGGTTTTGATTGGAGCCAAGGACACTGGAGAAGCAGTTCTAGTGCTAAATTCCTCTCAGCAAATAAGCATGTTCCAAATTTGACCTTGGAAATGATGCCTGTAATCATCTCCTAATCCAATCTATAAAATTAAAAACTAGGTAAAATCTAATTTAAAATTTTAAAAATGTAAATTGTAGCTTTACAAACAACATCTAGAGAGAAGTTAGCTGTGTGATAAACACAGTGTGCATCATCCATTTGACAGGTAATATGGCCAAATGAGACTCCAGTAGAGTCTCACAGACCACTACCATGGTCATAATCACAGAAAGCATCCACCTGTGAGATTAAAAAAAAAACGGTTATTTCAAATATAACAAAAGTTTAAAAATCAAAATCTTATGCTTAAATCATTGTTCTTCAAGAAATGGTTTAAGCAACTATAATAATCAGTGGTGGGATAATCATTTCATCTGACATCCTATAGACATGAGATGATAAAATAATTTCTGAGTTTCATATCTTTTTTACTTTATTTTTTTAGAGCAGTTTAGGAAAATTGAGCAGAAAATTCATATATATTCCACTCTTCTGCTCTGAGTTTCCCTATTATTAGCTTCTTGCATTTATCCAACTAGTACATGTGTTCAATTGATAAACCAATATTGATACAAGTCTATAGTTTAAATGAGAGTTCATTCTTTTTGTTGTACTGCCATATATCTTTAAATTGTATCCAAAAACATTATTGTGTACCAATCAGGTTTAATGCACTGATAGTATTAGATTCATAGATAAAGGATATATTATTCCTGCCCTCTAGGAACTCTTAATAAAGAAGCAGTAAGAAACAGGATTTTTGGACAATATGATCTTCTCATAATCACATCACAATTACAATTAAACTACAAAACAACCATCATTGAGAATCACCTGAAGTCTAGCTGAACTGAAGCTTTATAAGTAAAGACATAGAGAAGAAGCTGCCTGGAGACTGATAGGAGGGGCAGAGATGCCAGGTGGGCTGGTCCCCCACACACTTGTGACCATTAAAAATTGGAAAGGACATCTCAGCTGGGGACATACCCCTACAGAAACAAACATCTTGATGGTTGCCAAATGGGAGGGGAGTTAGAGGGGGGTTGGAAAAATGGAAGAGATTAAGAAATACAAATTGGTTGTTACAAAGTAGTCATTGGGATGTAAAGCACAGCATAAAGAATATAGTCAATAATATGGTAATAACTATGTATAGTGCCAGGTGGGTATTAGACTAGTTAGGGAGATCACTTTGTAAATTATATAAATGTCTAACCACTATGTTTTATAGCTGAAATTCATATAAAATTATATTGACTCTCAACTGTTATTGAAAAATTTAAAAAGGAAAGGAATAAAGTGAAGGGGAATAAGGAATTCAAATTTTCACTTTTAAAACAAGTCATAGGGATGTAATGTACAGCATAGAAAATACAGTCAATAACATTGTGATAGTGTGTCAGATGGTTGCTGGATTTATCATGGTAATCACTTCTTTAGGTATATAAATGTTAAATAACTATGGTGTACACCTGAAACTAATATAATATTGTATGTTAGTTATATATTAATAAAAAATTTACAAAATGGCAGTAAAGTAAAAAATAACTAATTCAAAGCCAAATTGTAACAGATGGTAAAAACAAGTGCAAAAATTGACTTCTGGGAATTTGCAGTAGGGAGAGAATTTCAGACACTGAAAATATAGGGTAATTTCTTGGAGAAAATGGGATCTGACCTTAACTGTGAATGAAAGGAAAGATTTTTACTTGGCAAATGGGATTAAGGTCGAGTTAAGTGGCAGGGAGGCACCAAGGAGGGACAGAAGACACATATGTAAGTTAGAGGAACGAGAAAGAAAACCATAAGATTGCACATTATGGCAGCTGGGAGACAAAGCCTGAGATAGAATTGGGAAAATAACAAAGGTGGGGGGTGGCACTAAAAAGGACAAGTCAGATTAGGGCTTTATTTATCTACAATAGGGAGGCATTCAAAACTTTTATTTTTGAACATTTAATGGCCTTTATTTTTATTATGCTTTTAAAATTATACAAATAACACATGTTTGTTTTAAAAAGTATAAAAGACACAGAAGAGCAAAAAACAAAAAGCAATTACACATAATCCATAGATCTACTACTTATCTGAAGACACTGACCATATTCTGCTACTTACCCTCTTCCAGATGTTTTTACTATGCATAAATATATATACACTATTTTAAGGACAAATTTAATAATTTTTATTATTAATGTATCACCAAATGATCACAAATATGTCAACAGATTGCTGAAACACTGCTTTAAAAGATAATATGGAATCCCATTGAATGGAAGTGCCATAATTTATAAGTTAAATTCCACATAGTTGAACAGTTGTCTTGTAACCTAGCACATTGCTTACATGACAGATTTATTTCTGTAGGATAAAATCCTTGGAGTGGAATTTCTTGTTCAAAATTTTCTAGTGTAAACTTGATCCATGGATGTGTAAATTCATTTTTATGTTTCTTTTTTGAATGGACTAGTTCATGGTCTATTCCCATTTTTCTATCCATGGCTTTCCAGCTAGCTGTCAGTGCCAATCTCTTGGTTATTGTCTCCTCATTCACTTTCATTGAAGAATGAAGCACCAGACTCCCAACTATCTCTTGACTACCATTTCTGCCAGTATCCAAGTTGATGATGCATAAGAGCCCCATCCTGTTTTCTGACTCCACATTAACTCTCTGTCATACTTAATAAATAGGTGTACATCTTCCCACAATGGGAAACTATCTACACCTCAAAACTATAACATCATTTTGTTTTTTAATTACAAAAATATTTTATGTCCTTTAATGTGAAATTAGCAAACACAGGTATTACTGAGAAAATAAAGGCTACTGGACAGGAGTTCCCATATCAACCTTTGGGCACCTGTCCTGGCCTTATCTGCCTTCCTTTCTATAACAATGGAGGGACTCGCAAGGCCTTAACCAAGGCCAAGCTCTCTACTGGGTAGATGGTACAATTACCTCTTGCCTTCATGTAGACTTTGCTGCAAAAGTTATTGCTTCTCTTCCTCTTACACCAACAATTTTTCTCTTTCTAATGAATCAACATACAAACATAATCCAGATTCTCCTATTATAATAAAAGGTAAACATCCCTTGATTTTGTTTCCCTTTCAGTGTCATTTCTTTGCTTCTCTTATTAGCAAAAGATATTTAAAGAATCATCTATACTCAATATGTCATTTCTCATTCCATCTTTATTCCCGTCTGATCAGATTTTTATCCTCAAAGTTCCTCTGAAACTCCTCTTAAGTAATTACACATAATTGCTTATCATTAGAAATTATTAAGGTCCCCAGCAATCTCCAGATTGCTAAATCCAATGGTTAATTTTCCATGCTCTCATCACTCAATCTCTTAGCATTTGAACTAGTTGATCACTCGCTACTTCTTGAAATTCTTTTCTGGGCTTCTACATGACCATCCTCTCCAGGAACAGCTCCATCTCAGCCTTTGTTAGGTCCTTCTCCTGTCTCCTGATCCTGAACTGAGTACACTAAGTTATGGACATGGATGTCCCACATGTATCTCAAGTTTAGCATTACAAAATTTAAAATGTCCTAAACTACACACACACACACACACACACACACACACACACACAAACTGTATTCCTCCAATCTTCTCCATCTCAGAAAATGGCAATTCAGCTAACCTACTCTTACCAAGAAACACCTGGCATAACCCTAAACTCCCTCACTTTCACATACCCATCCAATCCAGCAGCAAGTCATATCAATACCTTAGAAATACACCTGTGGTCTCACCACTTCTCACCACCTCTATTTTTACCACTCTAGTCCTCTCTACTAGCATTTTACATCTACAATATTGCAAATGTGTTCTATGTCACCCCTCTGCTCCCTCTTCACTCACTACCATACATTGTCCACAGAGCAGCAAATGTTTATTTTTTTAATGATGCATGAAATCTGTTTTCTTCTGTTTTAAATATTTTAATAAATTTCTGCTTCACTTCAAGTAAATTCCACACTGCTTATCCCAATCTACCGGGTCATACATGATCTCTTCCTCTGTGCTCTCATCTACTACCCTGACTCTCCATCACCATGCTCCAGCATCTTGGACCATCTTTCTGTCTCTCAAACATGCATCACCTTTTAGACTGCCTAAAATCTAAATCAAGTTTTAAAAAATCACATCATGAATTACCAGGAACCTTGACTTGAGATACTCAAACACTAGAGAATAAGCCATCCATGTGGACTGAGGAGCAGCAGATGGAGGGCTCTTTTGGCTAGGAAGCTGCCATGGAGTAAAAACAGGTAAAGCCTGGAGCACAACTTTCACATTCTTTGACAAGTAATTTCCACATACTTGAGCAAAGGTAGTTTTGGGTTCATAGTTTGGTGGGTAGGTGGATGAGGAAATCAGATTTAGGTGGGATGACACATGACAAGAAAAGAAGGCAATAGATAGACAATTCTGGCAAGTTGCCATGCCTGCAAAAGGAAGAGGGGAAGCTAAAAGATGAAGAGATATTGAGTTCCAGGACCTGTATTTTGTGAGCTAAGATTTGAGTATGTTCAAATGCTGATGGATATTGGTCATTAAAAGAAGGATGACCTAAAAAGACAGGAAGGAAACAGATACTCAATAGTGTAAGAAAGAGTAGAGTTAAAACAAAAACTGAAGACTAGTTTTGTAAGAAAATAAAAAGCTACTCAATCCTATCCCCCATGAAGTGCTAGTCCTAAAATAGCTTGATAGATGACTTCTTAATAATTTTCATAAAATGTATAATTGTGATGTTAAATTGTGTAGAAATATAAAGAATTAAGGAAAGCTCCCAATTCTTTTTATAAATCCAAAATAACATGACTCTAAAAACTAATAACAATAGCATAAAAGACACATTTAAAAATCAGTTTCATTAATGGAAATTCAAAATTCTAAATAGAAAAAAGCAAGCAATTCAGCAGGACATTATAAGAATTATGGATAATAACCAAAAGAGTATAATTTACATAAAGTAAAAATGGCTCAATATTAGGAAAATGATCATATTTTCTCCATGTCGATAGCTCAAAGAAAAGAAAAACTAAATGAAGATGTTGAGAGTGCTGAAAAATATTTTGAATATTCATCATACCTAATTAATAAAATCTAGAAATGTAATACAGGACAGCTCTTTAACATAACTAAGATATTTCAAAACATAAGTTAGTATCATGCATTCCCATAAAATAAAATTCAGATAAGAGTTATAGTCAGTCTTTCTTGTATTTCAAGATGCTCATTATTTTTCACATTTTAACATTTCTGAAACCAAGAGGACAGCCATAAACTATGTATACTCTAAATTTCCACTATTAAATTATTGGTGTGGCTTAAAATTGACAAGAGTCTTAAAAATTGATGACACTCTATTTAAAAGGGTCAGTCAGTGAATAGACATAAATACTATATTTTCTAGATCAAGCTTGTCAAACCCGTGGCCCACTGGCCTCATGTGGCCCAGAATGGCTTTGAATAAGGCCCAATACAAATTTGTAAATTTCTTAAAACATTGTGAAAATTATGCATGGACCTCTTTTTTAGTTCATCAGTTATTATTAGTGTTAATGTATTTTATGTGTGGCTCAAGACAGTTCTTCTTTTAATGTGGCTCAGGGAAGCCAAAAGGTTGGACACCCTTGTTTTAGATGTTAAGATTCTCTTTTAAGATCCTGAAATCATACTATTTCTTATAACACATGTAAAAAAAATGAACTGTCTTTGTTGATTTTGAACTTACATTGGTAACCTGCAAAATAACCCATGGACACAATCAATAGTTTAATGTTTATTTGGGGATGAGTGGGTTAGGGAGGGGAGAAAGGGGAGCGGGTGGGAGAGGAGGGAGGGTAAGCTAAATATAAGGTGATGGAAAGAGAAGTCACATTATGTGGTGAACTTATTATACATCAAGTTGACAATGCACTGTAGAATTGTATGCCTGAAACCTATGTAATCCTTGCTAACAGATGTCACCCCAATAAGTCTAATAATAAAAATGAATTAAAAGAGTGTGCACATATGTGTGTTTGTATAAATTCATATAATACTGATAAAAAGGAACAGATAAATGGATAATGCAATTTAGCTGAATTCCACATCTTTCATGATACAAAGTCAATAAATGTTGGCTAATACTGTAATCAAATAAAATGCTCAGTCTTTCTGACTCCATCTTCCTCAAGTCTGCCCATTTGCTATAACATGTCTTCTGGCAACTTCTGCTTAGTCCAGCACATAGATATGTTAATCATTAAAGGAATCTAACTTGTAGCCTAAGAATTACTGAAACAACCTCCCTGGTTGAAACTACCTTCCCAAGGAGATTGTTTACTAAAGATTTATAAGAACCTTATGACTGGGAACATGGCAAACAAGTTCGTTGACCAAAAGAAAAGAAGTTTAATCATCCCCCTCACACCCTTACTGGCATCCAAATATCTGTGGTCATCAATCAAAGTCTACCTCAAACCCCTCCTGTTTCCTCTTTTCCCTGACATAAAAGAACTCTGATTTCTGTATTTTCTGAAGATGATTCTTTAGGATGTTAGTCCTCCATCTTCTCAGTTTGCTGACTTTCTTAATAAAGTCACTTTCCTCACCCCAACTCCTTGTCATTTGACTTATTAGCTGTTGTGTGGCATGCAATTCAAGTTTTCACTCAATTACAATATTGCTAAGTCAAGAAAATGTATAAGAATATTATGCATGTTATTCAGGTGCCCACAAGAAGAGGGCTTATATTTCTAAAAGTAAAAACCACAAAAAGCACCATATCTCTGGAATAAAAGCTGCCCAGGAGGGCAGCACGTGCAATTTTACTTTTCATTTTATATCCCTCTAGAGTTTGAATTATTCATGTATGACTTTATGTGTATATAAAACTTTTCAAAGTTAGAGAAAGTTTATATTAAACATTCAGTTGATATTGCTATCTAAATAATAGTAATAATTATAATAATAAAGCGCATCTCAATCATTTAGAGTGGGTTAGGGAGGGGAGAAAGGGGAGGGTGTGGGAGAGGAAGAAGGGGAAGCTAAATATATGGCGATGGAAAGAGAAGTCACGTTAGGTGGTGAACTTATTATACATTGAGTTGACAATGCACTGTAGAATTGTATGCCTGAAACCTATGTAATTCTTGCTAATGGTGTCACCTCAATAAGTCTAACAATAAAAACGAATTAAAATATATATATATATAAAAAGAAAAGGACAAAGAGTTCAGGAAGTTTGCCATCTACCAAATTATATAACTAAAATCAATATTTTACTGTATAGGAGACAAAATTGGTTTGAACAAATAATATATAAATATATTGATAATGATTCAAATTATCCTAAAATTAAATGTTTATTTATAGAAGTTAAATAAATAATTTAAATAAAAATTTATATTGACAATGGAACAAAAGTATTTAAAATCTGAGAAATAAAATTAGGAAATATACAGAACCTATTGGAAATATAAAATAATTCATAAGCATAAAAGAGGAGAGACATGTTTTGTGGAGGAAAAGACAATTATCATTATGTTAGTACTCCCTAAAATAAATCTATAAATTAAGTCATCTCCATTTCAAAATCCCAAATGGGTGTTGTGGTTGTTGTAGGTCAGCGGTTCTCAACCTGTGGGTCGCGACCTCTTTGGGGGTCGAACGACACTTTCACAGGGGTCGCCTAAGACCATCAGAAAACACATATCAGATATGTACATTACGATTCATGACAAGTAGCAAAATTACAGTTATGAAGTAGCAACAAAAATAATTTTACAAGGGTCACCACAACATGAGGAACTGTATTAAATGGTCACAGCGTTAGGAAGGTTGAGAACCACTGTGAAAGAGGGGGAACTAAACACAATGTTTTTAAAGTAATGCAGAAAAACCAACATACAAGAATGGTCAGGAAAATTCCAAATCTTAAACAAATTTTTGACAGGGAAACCAGTCTCCCAAACATTGAAATATATTATAAAGCTTCAGTATTTCAAACCATTTGATTATACCTCGAGGGCAAGATAACATAATCTGATGAACACAATAGGATGCCCCCACAGTTTCAAATGCCTATTGGAATGTAGCACATGATCGAAGTGACATTTCAACTCAGTAGGGGAAAACTGGATTGACAAAAGAAAAATTCTGAGATGTTCTAACTTAAAATACAGCAGCCAGAAAGTGAAAGAAAAGATAGGAATACTTAAGCAGTTAACAGTTGTGGGGCAACTAATAAAAGACTGCTCACATTCGTGAATGTATGTTGGAGTTTCCAATCAACCTGCAGGCATCTATTACCAGACCACTAGATGCCATTGCATCCCTGATATGCAGGAACTTTCAGGACTGTTGCTTGTGCCAATAAAAAGTAGTAAATTTCTCCCTTAAAGACTGTGCACCTATCATAGAACTGTCCTGCTTCACTTATTCCTGTCTCCCTTATCTGTAGCCAATGTAAATTCTTTCAAAACAATGTAAATATTTCTTTCCCAAAACATAATGTATACAGGAGGCTGTCAACTTCAGTACAGTGGACATGCTGTCTTTTCCACCTGGACTTGCCACTGGTGGTTTAGACTTCAAGCCCTAAGACTTGGTCCTTTCTGGCTAGCATTTGACTCAATAAAACCTTTCTTTCAGAAAAACTTTTGGCTGTGAAATATTTTGGTTTTAAAAGACTATTCCATTAAAGGTATGAGGATAAGAGAGGAACCATGAACAAAATAAGATCTGGATCCTTCTCTTAATTGCTATACATAAATCAACATAAATCAACTGCAGGCAGTCTTAATATTTAGATGTAAATAAATTACTTTCAAAAGTAAATCTAAATGAATATTTGTGTAAATTATGAAATGAAATAAGTCTTTGTAAGGATTTTTATTGAACTGAAAAGCCACGGGGAAAGAGGAACATATTCAAAGTATAGAAAAATTAAACTCCACAAAGTTGAAAGAGTCTTGTAGGAAATATTTGTAAAACAATCATATGATAAATTTTCTAACAAAGCTCTCATTTCCATAAAATACAAATAGCTCTAATTCTCTTAATATATAAACAGTTCTACCCTCAGCAACACTTAAACAAATGCAAAATAAAAATATGAGACATTTTTATTTTCAGAATTGCAAATATTTCAGATTGACAGTATTTCCACCCTTGTCAATATGGACAGTTTCACAGCCTGCTGACAGTGCCAATTAGTACAATAAATCTGAATCATAATTCGAGTATATAATAGTCCCCCCTTATCCAAGGGATACATTCTAAGACCCCTAGGGGATGCCTAGTACCAAGCCCTAATCAATTCAACTCTACCAGAAATGTTGTAGCACATATTTTATCAGAAGACACAGCCTCTCCAATAATTTGTGTATTTCTCAGTCCAAACCTATTCCTGAATCTGTGTTACCATCCTTTACTTGTATAACAGAGCCCCTTGTAATTTTAATACCTCTAGTGTTTTAGCAGCTAGAATTAAATAAATAATTTAATTCTCAATTAGGCCTTTGTTCATATGTTAACCATTCTTCTTGCTCAACTCCTTTTGTTCTCACAGTATAATTTTGGTAGGGTAGGTAGAAAGAAAGAAATGAGCAGGAGAAGGAGGCAATTAGCTTTGGTTAGGAAGTCCATTAGCAGCTGCCCCTACATCAGTTGAGAAGATAAGTTATCAGAGAAATGCAGGAGGAGAAAAACATCCCACTTATCAAAATATACATCCTACTTCTCAAGGCCATACCATTATAGTTTTGCTTTTTTCAAATAAATCACAGGAGGGGGGAGCCAATTCTACTTATAGAAATAGAAATTCTCATGCAATATAAGGAGGGCTGCTTCCCTCCCTTGAGTCAGTCCACTTCATGTCTCAGAGTTTACATTCTTTACTCATAGAACTTCTTGTTGTCCTATACTTAAAACTTTGTCTCTTGGCTAAATTCTTTCTCTCAAGAAGACAAGAACAAAGGAAAATAGCCATTCTTGGTAATAATTTTGTGTTGGTGATGTGCTGTTTCTTTGTTGAGCAGGAGGAAATAACTTCAGGGTCTCGAGGAGAATTGATGAGTTTGTTTTACAGAAAGAGAGAATGTCTCCAAGGTAGCTGTGACCAGCTGTTGGTGTCCAGGAGTCTGATGTGAAAGTGTTATCTATCACTGAAGAAACAGACTTCTCTCTGTTCCCTGGGATTCCCTTTTCGCTTATCTCACTTTAAAACCCTGTACCAACTTCTCTGGTGGAGCCACCAGAATCTTTGCTTTCTCAGTGTTGGTTCCAATGTGCACAAACTTAATAAACATTTTCCTCTTGCCTGCCTGAACTTTTTTGTAGTGATCTCTCTTGATTTCCATCCTGGGAGATTGTAAGATCCCAGGGCACCACTAACACTTGCAGTAACTGGCTTTGTGTCACTTGTTTCAGGAGATACCTTGCTGAAGTTTTTGTGTAGACTCAATGTTTTCTAATGCAACATGTTGCCATCAATTGAAACCCATTTTCTGTTCACTTCCTCCACCGGCAAATTAAACTAATAGTTATCATACACTGTAGCCATAACTTCTTCAGTATGAGGTATGATAGCAAAAGTACTATGAATTTCTTTTTCCTTCTTCACAGTTTCAAAGATAGAAGATTCATTTCTATTAATAGATCTTAGCAACCTCAGCTTACAATTATTTTCTTCCCTTATTAAGTTGAGAATTTTCATCTTTTCACTTAAAGGAAGCACAGTGCAGCTTCTCTCTGGCATATCTGAATTGCAGGCATCACTACTCTTTTGCTTTGGGGTCATTATTAAGTAAAATAAGGCTCACGTGAACACAAGCACTGTAATACTGTGACTGCCTGTCTGATAAACGAGAAGGCTACTAAGTGACTAATGGGTAGGGAACATCTACATTATGGGGACACTGGACAAAGCGATGAGTCACATGCCAGGTGGGAGAGCAGGACAGTGTGAGATTTAATCACACTATTCAGAATGGTGAGTGATTGAAAACTTATGAATTGTTTATTTCTGAAATTTTTCATTTAATATTTTTGGACCATGGCTCACTGCACATAACTGAAACTGAGGATAAAGGGGGACTACTGTACCTATTAAAATGGTAAATATCTGTATTAAGTTAATGACTGCAAATTTACTAAAAATGTCACTGAACTATATATCCTTAAAAACCAGACAATCTTATGGTATGTAAACTGTATCTCAATAAAGTTGTTTTTAAAAAGTGATCAAAATGCATGTCTGTTTGCCTGGCAATTACATTTCAACAAACATGAAAAAAAGAAGTTTTTAGGACAGCATAGACTCTAATAATCATCACTCTTAACCATATTTTAAATATTAAGAATAGATATGCAATTTATACTTTCATAAACAGAAACCAATACAAAGATAAGAGCAAATGCCCCACACAATCCAGTGAATTGGACTTCAAATTCCATCTATATCATTGGTTCTCAAACTTCCTAATGCCGCGACCCTTTAATACAGTTCCTCATGTTGTGGTGACCCCCATAAAATTTTCATTGCTACTTCATAATTGTAATTTTGCTACTGTTGTGAATCGTAATGTAAATATCTGATATATGTTTTCTGATGGTCTTAGGTGACCCTTCTGAAAAGGTCATTCAACCTCCAAAGGGGTCACGACCCACAGGTTGAGAACTGCTGATCTATATCCATTACACCAGGTCACCTTAGAGAGGTTGACTAAATAGAAGATTGAAAGCTCCCCAGGAATAAAGACAGTCCCCAAACTCAAACTAATCTTACTTTGATCACTTTCAATTCATACGAGATTTTATCTTCTTTCACAATTGCAGTAGCTTTTTGTCCAAATTTCAGAAGCACACCATCAGTCACAACATCATTACTGAAGTAGATCAATTCATCAATGAAGCCATAATAACTACAGAATTTTGTCATGACTCCCTGCACTTTTTAACCAGGTGTCACCAAAGAGATGGAAAAACAAAAGTTTTTCATTAGTTAATCTCAAACGAAAACACCCAGTACAAATAAGCCCTACCAGAGGAAGATACAGTAGATGATGATGTAAATCTAGAAATAAATTGGAGAAGATTTGAGATACATTTGACAATGACAATAGAGCATAGTGATTAAGTGCACAGGATTTGGGAGACAGAATGCTTAGGTTTAAATATTGGTTCCACCATTACTCTGTATGGCACAGTGGCTCAGTGCCCAAGGCAGTGGAGCACTGAAGTGAAGAGCACTGAGTCTGGAGCCAGACCACCTGGCTTTGAACCACAGCTATTCCCCTTACTATCTTTGTAACCCTGGGCACTTTTCTTAACCTCACTGAATTTGTTTTCATCTGTAAAACAAATACAATAACAGTCTCTACCTAAAAGAGTAGATCTTTTATGTTCTCACCACAAAAAAATAAGATAATTATGTGAAGTGTAACCATTACTGTGTAACAATTTCATAATATATATATATATATATATATATATATATATATATATATATATATATATATCAAATCATCACACCGTATACCTTAACCTTACATGATGTTATATATGAAGTATATCTCAATAAAGCTGGAGGGGGAAGGTTGTTATAAATATTAACTGACAAATACATGTCAACTGCTTAAAACTGTGAAGGTCTACCACAAGTTAGAACTTATATATGTGGTCAGAACTTGTGGTCATGGTATCTGCATCTTTAAGTATCCATTATTGTGACATGATTTCATCATTATCAACAACAGGAGATTCTTATACATTTCATCAAACAAAGCACATAAAGAGATCTGGGAATTTAAACTAGTCCAAATGTGCATCTAAAACACTTGGGTTTATTTATTATTATTATTACATTTTTGCTGAACGAACACAGCTAGGGAGCCATAATTTGGGATCTGAACCTAAAGCGTCAGCCTGTAGAGTCCACTCCATAAAACACACACTTTAAGTGTTTCTCCAAAGACTTAGGTGAATTGACAGGATGGCTGGGGAAAATCCTGATTAAAATCGATTCTGGATTCAGAAGCCAAGAAAATCTTGAAAATTAAAAAAAAAAAAGGGGTTCAAATGTGTTGGGTGAAATCATGAAATACAAGGAAGTGGAAGGGAGCAGGATTAACGACTGCCACTTAGGCATATGAAAATATGTCAAAGACTCTACTGTGTCCTCACATTAGTAAAAGAATAATTAGTGGACACTATAGTGAGAGATCTTAGCTAAAAGCTAAGCAGCAGCTTTCTATGGCAAACTTGGCTAACTCCACTGGCAGAGAAGCTGCAGAGAGACTGGCCTCTAGGAAGTTGGGTCCCTACTGGGAGAAGAATGCTGACCAAAAAGGAATCTCTTTCAAACTGTCATCCTGAGCACATTGTGAATTTACTTGGGTGGGAGGAAGCACCACAGGCATGAGTGCCAGAGCATGAGCCTCAGCTACAGGAGCTTGTGCCTCAGGGAACCGGAGCTCACGCATAAGAAACCAGAGCTTGAGCCTCAGAGGCCAAAGCACTGAGGTCAGGAAGTGGCTGCTAGGCTCATGATCTGGGTGAGATTAGCCCTGTGTCCTCTCCCACTGGTTGTGACTCCTGACCAAGCTGTAAAATGGACTTGATAATACTTAGATTTCTCTCATGGGAGGTTTTAGAGGATTAAATGTCATGAATGCCTTTAAGGCCCTTAGCCCAGGTCTTGGCAAAGACAAGTACTCCACACACATTAAAACTAATATGATTAGTTTTAATCAGGGATCCCCACAGCAAACCTTCTCAGGGTTTAATAGATTCCCACCAACAAAATGACACCTTCAAAGTGTCCCCTGAGTCATCTACACAGGGCCAGACTTTGGGGCAGGGTGTTAGAATCCAAAGATGAGCAAGTTAAATGTAGTCCCTGTCCTCCTAGGAGCAGTAAATATATGACCATCCACTTGGCTTCAAAACACATGCATGTTTGTGAAACAAAATCAAATACACCCTCTAATCAGAGCAACACACTCTATGGAAATACAGAAAGGAATCTGCTGCAAATCCACATAACATATAGGCACAATGTAAGTATCAAAGGCATCTGGGGAAATGCAACAGCAGGGCACAGCTTCTCTGTCTACACCATCGCCACTTTGGACTTGAGTCCTGGTGGCTTAGAGACTCGGAGACACTCTTCCCCACAAAGTGCACCATCCTTCTGAGCCTTTTGAGGCCTGGAACAAGGAGTGAGTCACACTCTAGGGCGCAGGCCCCTGGGGAAAGAGAGGATGAGTTGAGTACCTTCCGAGAGTCTCAGATGCTGTGCCTTCTTTGCCTCAGATGAGTCCACCCTTCTCGAGAAAGTAAGAGCCCTGGAAATAAACTGAGGCATGGTCCCAACTTCTGAGATGCCTGGGCCACATGTGACACAGGCTCCCAGAAGCTTGCTTCCATCTAATTCCTGCTTAGAGGCCAAGCCTGCTCCTCTTCACCACCCAACCTGCAGAGGGCTTCAGAGAAGCCTTGGCCCAGGCTGCCAACTAAGGAGCTTTAATGTTCCTGGTACACAACACCCAGTCAGTAGGGGACGTAGTGCACTCAGTAGAGGCTACCGAGATGCAGCAGGCTAATGAGCAGGACTTTGAGGTTCCTTTCACCACTGGCGAAAGCCAGAGAGGTGGTGACCTATGAGAAATTGCTTCCAGGTTGACTCCTTCTTGTATTTTTTAGGATAAACGGTCTCACCTGTGGGCTTCTGCAGGGAGAGCCTGGTGACTGTCTTGAAAGGTGGCACTTGCCTGGAGGTTGGAAGTAGGGTCCCAGTTGTTGAGCCCCTACTCCTCACTGCCTGAGTTCTTTTCTTCACCCACCCACCCTACAACCACCCCACTTCCTCATTCCTACACCTATTCCATAGAGCGTTCAGTGGTCAGCTCTAAGCAACTGCTTTCTGTTCAATGATAAATGATATTATTGCTGATTTAAGAACATCCAATCCTGTGGAGAATTATGAGTTTATTTGAACCAAACTCACTATATACCAGGAAAGAAGATCTCAAATGTTCCTCCAAATGACAGTTTTGCAGTTATTTTTATATATTTGGAATTAAGGAGGACATTTAAGAAAGATTACCTGAAGGTGGGAGAAAGCAGGAAGGGGAAATCTCTATGATTGGATTATAGGATTGTTATTAAAAATGAGATTATGTGCTCCCTTGAGGGTGGTCACCAAGGCTTCTCAAAAAGATTACTCTGACATTTCAAGGGTGTGTTAGGAAACACCCTGACTCTTTTATTTATCTGCTAGATGCAGGACAGGACTTCTTCAGGCAAAGATAAACCCTTTACTAGGGAAGTTAATAGGCCTGAGGCATCACTACCCACCATGGTGACCTGCCCAGTTAGGAACTTGTGACCAGATCACCCTGTAAGGTTACTTTTAGTTTCTAAGCTTATCAGATTTATTACAGAGCCCCTTTTCATTTGCATTATACTAATATGGAAAAGCCTAACTTTCACATTGCATCTACTAGGGCCTCACAATATAGGCTATGCCCTGTTCTGCTTTGAAGCTGGGGCTTATACCAAAGCACATATTATGTTCCTGAAAGACACTTTTAAGTGTGCTATGGAGATGAAGATGGCTCAGTGAAGAGGGCCAGTTCATGCAGTGCCCTACAGGGAGTTTGGATTGTTGTGCTCCCCGTTTTCGATCCCCACAGCGACCAAGAGACCGACTCTGATGTAAATACAAAAAGAGACTTTATTGCTACAAGCTCGGCCTCGGTCCATCCGCCCTCCAATGCAGCAGAGAGAGAATGGCCCCAAACCTGGATAGGTGGGGGAATTTAAAGGAAAAAAAATTGCAGGCAGGTGGGGTGACATGCCCTGGCGTTACTGGGTAGGTGGAGGGACATGGAGCGGGAAGCAGGAACTGGGTGAATGCTGAGGTTTTTCCTAATAAGAGAAGTAGTCTGCTGTGCTCTTAGGTTTTGCTT
>PVJL010011371.1:0-43414 GCA_004026885.1 Lyroderma lyra | reverse complement strand
GATGTGGAGAAAAAGGAACTCTGGTACACTGCTGGTGGGAGTGCAAACTGGTACAACCACTGTGGAAGGCAGTGTGGAGGTTCCTCAGAAAATTGGGAATGGAGTTACCATATGACCCAGCAATCCCCCTTCTGGGGATCTACCCAAAAAACTTGAAAACCTTTGTCCGCAAAGACTTATGTACCCCAATGTTCATTGCAGCGCTGTTCACAGTGGCCAAAACATGGAAACAACCAAAGTGCCTTGCGACAGATGACTGGATAAAGAAGCTGTGGTACATGTACACAATGGAATATTACTCAGCTATAAGAAAAGATGAAATACTGCCATTTGCAACAAAACGGATGGACCTGGAGATCATCATGCTTAGTGAAATAAGCCAGACAGAAAAAACAAAGAACCGTATGACTTCACTCATATGCGGAATATAAAACTGAAAGCAACAAAGAGAAAAGAAATGAACAAACAAACAACCCATGGACACAATCAATAGATCAATGTTTATTTGGGAATGAGTGGGTTAGGGAGGGGAAAAAGGGGAGGGGGTGGGAGAGGAGGGAGGGGAAGCTAAATATAAGGTGATGGAAAGAGAACTCACATTAGGTGGTGAACTTATTATTACAACAAGTTGACAATGCACTGTAGAATTGTATGCCTGAAACCTATGTAATCCTTGCTAACAGATGTTACCCCAATAAGTCTAATAATAAAAATGAATTAAAAAAAAAGAACAAACCAAAAACATAAAGTTTACACAAAATGTCAGGTAAAATTAATCCTTTAAAAAATTTCCACCTAGATAAGTCCTGATAGAATTTAGAGCCCTAAAATTATCTACAGGGAAAAGAAAATAATATCTATAAAGAGTATAATTTAGATAAGCATTCATCACAATCACATACTAGAATATATTAAATATAGATTAGGTACATATCTTCTAAATTCTGAGGAACAAATTTTTAAATCTAGAATTTCAAACCATGTTAAACTCTCAGTCAGTGTGGAAAGAAAATATAAATCTTTTTAGACATAAAATGACCTAGCGGATATGCTTCCAAAACATTTTTCCTGAAGGAATTACTCGTGTTTTTAGTAAGATGAATAGAAAAACAAAATAAAGCAGAAGATCAGTTATCAGTTGTGTTCATGAATGCCAGAAATCTGGAAACTAAGGCAGATGTGTACAAGATAGTAACTTACAAGGATGTGAATGGATTTGAGCTGTGGATGTGAGAGAATGATTTTTCTAGCCAGAGGAGACCAATGTGAAAGACATTCTTGAAGTTCTATATTGCCCAGTTCATAGTCAAACCGGAGTGATACATAGATAAGAACCAGAGGCAAAATCTGTAGCCAGTTCACATTTGTATGTGTCCAGTGTTATGCCTTGCCCCTATGGCATGGTAATAGGTAGAAAAGTAGGAAACGTAGTATTAGAATAGAAAGAAGAAATCCGATCCCAATTCTTTAGTTATTGAGACTCACACTAAATTCCAGTTTCTTCCTCCAAGCTCCAATATTATTTATGTCCTTATCTCATCTTTCTCAACCTATCACATTCTTCTCTTAATATTTCTCCATGTGATTATCTATGATTTTCCAGAAACACAAGTCCAAATATTGCATTCCTCAGTATGACACATGTATTTTCTTCCTTTCTAATTCAGATTCATGTCATTGAAATTAAGTTCAAACTCTAGCCAATGAACTACATAGCTTCTGATGTCTTGTTTCAGTCTACTTTATCAGCTCTATCTCTGGATATGTAGTCTTCCAGTCTATCATTTTTTAAGTTTACTGCTTTGCCTGTAATTCTCTGAGTGTTCTCTCACCCTTCCTCGTCCATTCCTTCTACCACTACTTTTCTTACAGGAGTGTTGATCCAGGCTTTGTTGGGGTGATAAGGGGTTTGGGGTTTGAGTCCTGGGGAGCCCAACTTTCTTAGCCAAGATAAATGGCATAGGAAAAACAAAATAATTTAAATCCTTGGCCAGGGGTAAAATAGGATGAAGAATTCACAGACAAGTGGAAAAAGTATCAGAGCAGGAAACACCTGAAACATATAAAAAAGGTCCAGGTTGATAACTGTGAAAATAGGTTGCTATTTGTAAAGCACCCTGTTGAGCTGGTAGGTATGTGAGTGTGCCTAGCTTAAACGGTTGGAAGCAGTGTGGTTAACTCCTTAACTTCCCATATTCTGCTTCCTTTGTGTGAAAATAATCTTCCTGTACATATACTTGAGTAATGCTTTTTTAAATTCTACAGATAGTTCTAGGTTTCTTAACACTTGTAATCTTTGCCAGAACTTCCTGGATATTTCTTATAAGCACAGTGTTTATACCTTGTTTTACTTCTGCTCCCATCATATTTAATTCCTTCATATACTATAGCACTTAACATATGGTATTGTACATACTGATTTTCTTTTATAACTTCTCAAACAGATTGAGAATGCCCTAGTTGCAAAATCTCTTTTTCATTTCTGTGTAATCAAGCACTAACTCAATGCCTGGAATAACCTGGAAAAATCAGCAAAAGTTAATTGAATGTTGAATTGTTGGAATCAATAACACTTATCCAAAAGTACTGTCATTTTCAAAATTATGTTTATTAGCTATAATTTATAAAGAATTATCTTTATTAGATACCTTTACCTTTTAATTTAAAACTTACTTAGTATGAATAATTACATTACTTTTAAATTTCACTTGCACTAAATTCTAAAAAGGAACAATTTTATTTGATTTATTATTGGGTAAAATCTTCCTCAGTAATGGAGGAATCTGGGCTGAACTCCCCCTATTGTATGCTGGTTGTTGGAGAATGCTGTTGAGTGTGTCTGCATGGACATGTTGACATTGGGTAGGAATATATGGTGGCAGAAACTATCCACATACCCTCAAATACCTTCCACATAAACCCTACATTGATTCTTCATGTTCTAGAAATCACAAAAATATAAGTGCTCAAAAAAAAAACCAAAAAAACAACTTGTTTTTAAAGACCAAAGTGAAAATTTTAACAGGACTTTTTAAAATGGTAGTTAATTCCTAGTTAATGGCAAATAACATTGTTGTACTTAATTAAAACTTCTCTTTTATTTCTCTTTTTTGTTGGCTTCTATGTGACTTATAGCAAAAAAAACCCCCACAGAATGACTTCTTAATTTTTACATCTTGTTCAAAATCACTTTTTGAACAGTGTCACCAGTAGTACTTTATTAGTGCTACTCTAAGTAACTGAACTACTATAACTAGTTTTATATTGATGTATCCAGCAAACTTGCTGAATTTATAGTTTTGGTAGTTGTGAGTGTCTGTGCTCGTGTGTTTGTTGTGGGGAGGTGTGCATGAATCTCCTTATGGTTTCTACGTAAGATATCATGTCATTTGTGAATAAAGACAGCTTTACTTCTTCCTTTCCAATCTGCATGCATTTTATTTTCCTGGTCTGATTGCACTGACTAAAAACCTTAGTACAGTTGATTACAGTGATGACAGTGGATGTCCTAGCCTTTTCCCTGATATTAGGGGGAAAGCATTCAGTCTTTCTGTTAAATAATGTATTAGTTTATCTTTTTCATAGATGCTTTTTATCAGGTTGAGGAAATTACCTTCTACTTCTAGTTTACTCTGAGATTTTATCATTAATGGGTTTTGGCTTTTGTCAAATACTTTTCCTGTGTCTATTGATCACATGTAGTTTTTGCCCTTTATTCTATCAATATGGTGTATTACATAAATTGATATTTTATGATCTTTAACTAACCTTACATATCTGGGAGAAATCCAACTTGGTCATTGTACATAATCTCTTTTATGTGTTGTGGGATTTGGTTTGCTACTACTATTTTATTCAGAATTTTTGCACCTATATTAATGAAAATGATGTCTATTTTTATTTTCTTGTAACATCTTAGTCTGGCTTTTGTATCAGGGTAAGGCTGGCCTTGTAGAATGAGTTGGGAAGAATTCCTTCTTCCTTTCTTTTCTGGAAGAATTTGAGAAGAATTGGTATTAATATTTCCTCTTAAATTTTTTGGTAGACTTCACCAGGGAAATATGTGGGCCTGGGCTTTTCTTTGTGGGGCAGTTTTACATTAACTAATTCAATTTCTTTTATGTGATCTGATTTGCAAGGTGACAAGCAGCTTGTGCCAGAACAGAAATTATTCTCTGCTTCCTTCTTTGAGATCAAGTTTTGCTATGAAAAAGTTTTAAAAGTTGGCTGAACTATAAACACTGTGCTTAATGAAATAATTGGTTTAAAATCTGGTACACGCTCCTAATAATAAATATATCATGGATAAGGACCTGTCCATAGACTGTATTTGAATAGCAATAGTCTACAGCAGAGGTGTCCAATCTTTTGGCTTTACTGAGCCACATCAGAAGAAGAAGAATTGTCTTGGGTCAAACATAAAATACACTAACACTAACGATAGCTTTGAGCTGAAAAAAAAAAAAGGTCACAAAAAACATCTCATAATGTTTTAAGAAAGTTTACGAAATTGTGCTGGGCCACCTTCAAAGTCATCCTGGGACAAGAATTGAACAAACTTGGTCTACAATCTGAAGATAAGATTAATCAAAACACTGGCAACAACTTGATACCGTGAACTACTTAAAGCAAGAAAGGATTTATTATATCATGTGGGGGTGTATCACTGTCTTAGTTGATTTGGGCTGCTAACAGAAATACTATAGGAGGCTTATAAAATGCAGTAAATTATTTTTCACAGTTCTAGAGGGTGGGAAGTTCAAGATCAACATACTGACAGATTCAGTCTAAGTGAGGACCCACTTCTTGGTTAAGACGTGGCCAGCATTTCATTATAACCACATATGGTGGAAGGGGCAGCAGAATTTTCTAGAGTCTCTTCTATAAAGAAGGACTCCAATCTCATGACTGAATCACCCCATAGGGACCATATCCAAATATGATCACTTTGGGGATTAGGTTTCTTTTGTTGTTGCTGTTTGTTTCTACCTTTTGACCTCCTTCACTCATTCCTCTGGGAATTGGGATTTAACAGGAATTTTGGGGTGAGAGACAAAACTATAACAATCATGGAACCTAAAGAATAGGGATATGGCCAGGTCTACATTGTCATATAGTACATGATGTTTGGGGGCTTCAATAATGAGGATGCAAGATGAATGCAACAAAGAGGGCTTGGCTGACACTGGCAAAATGTGTCCTATTCATACTTCATTGTGAATGCTCTTAAAAATGACTGTAGGAACTAGTCTGAAAAACTTGTGGTACATTACCTTGAATGTGTCCATTATAGGTAAATATTTCATGGTAAAATTTACTTTTTAGACAGCCATACTTATTTAATTTTGTTTGAACTTGTCATTTGAATTCATTGGGTCATCACGCTGACCAGCCAAATAATTAAGGGAACAGTATGGTTTCCTGCATTGATAATAAATTATTTGCAGACCTCACTAAAGAAGACTCTCAAAATATCTGAGGGCTACAGAAACATGTAACTTCTAGGTACATTGTTTTAAATTATTTTTATTCAGATACATGTATTCTTATTTGGAAAGCTTAATAATTCACTCTCCCCAGCATTACTCATTCATTATATGCATGAACTTCCACGTGACTAATAGTAGATGTAAATAAATAACGCTTACTTAACAAAAAGGAATTAGTTAAATTTGGTTAAAAATATTAATATATATACATACACATACATATATGTATGTATACAAGTATATAACTATATATACACATGTGTACAAGGTCTAACAATTAAGTTTGTGAATCATCCTAGAGAAAGTGCTACAGACCTCATTGCTGAATATCACTATACTCAACCTTCAAAGTACTCCCCTTGGGAAGCTACGTGCTGATGCCAGCACCTAGTCTACCCTTCAAAGAAATTTTGGAACTCTTTTTCTGGGATGGCCATCAGAGCTATTGTCGTATTACCCTTATGTCCTGAGTATAATAAAAATGTCTTTCTTTCAATATTTCCTTTATCTTTGAGTAAAGAAAAAAAGTCACTGGGGGCCAGATCAGGTGAGTAGGGAGGGTGCTCCAATACAGTTATTTGTTTACTAGCTAAGTACTCCCTCATAGACAGTGCTGTGTGAGCTGGGGCATTGTAGTGATGCAAGAGCCAAGAGTTGTTGGCAAAAAGTTCAGGTCCTTTTCATCAAACTTTTTCACGCAGCTTTTTCAGCACTTCCAAATAGTAAGCTTGGTTGACTGTTTGCCAATTTGGTACAAATTCATAATGAACAATCCCTCTGATACCAAAAGAGTTTAGCAACATCATTCTGACTCGATTTGGACTGACGGAAATTTTTTGGTCGTGGAGAATTGGCTGACTTTCATTGTGCACTTTGACACTTTGTTTCAGGGTCATATTGGTACACCCATGTTTCATCACCAGTGATAACACGGCCCAAAACATTGTCTTGCCTCTCCAAAAGGTCTTGGCAAACTGACTCTCATTTGCTTTGTTCATCAGTGAGCTCCTTCGGGACCATTTTTGCACACACCATGATTTCTCATGCCAAGTACTTCTATTAAGATTTTCCTAACTGTTTCTCTATCGATATTTACTTTGTCTGCTATGCTTCTCACAGTCAGCCGACAATTACAATGCACAGTTCGACAAACTTCTGCAACGTTTTCATCAGCTCTGCTTGTTACTGGCCACCCTGACCACTCTTCATATGTGACACTTTCTCTCCCCTCAGAAAAACATTTAATGCATTTGTTCACTGCCATTTTCTTAATAGCATTATCGCCATAAATTTGGACTAACATGCCCCAGATTTTATGTCTACCTTTACCAAGTTTAACAAAAAATGTAGTGCTTGTTCATTGCTCTAATTTAAGCTCTGACATTTCTTGTAAAGTCACACAAAAACACACAACAATAATGAATGCCACTCAGCAAGACACCACCATACATCATCAGAAACACAGCTATGAGACAGATATACCAAGGTTATGAAACCTTAACGAGTTGTTTGTATAGTTGTGCCAATGTAAGTGCATGGTGGCAAGTTTGTAAACTTAATTGTCAGACCTCGTATATAATAATCTATGTCACTTCATTAGCAAAACAAGGACTTCTATCATTGAGGACATTTTAAAGGTTTCAGGAGTTGTCTTTGAGGAAGTAGGAATAAAGATGCAACATATTTTTTTAATATACCACAGAAATACATTGTAATTCTTACCTTTATTCCTCTCTAAGGGTGTATTTTTTGAGGTTCTGCAAGATTTTCTTTTTCTTCAGTTTTCTGCAGTTGAACATGATATGCTTATATTATATAATGTGCTCATACCTGTGGGGCTTTTGGTTTGTATACTCCATGGTGTTTTTTTAATGTTCTACATTTGTGGTTTGGTATCTGTCATTCATTTTTCTATGTTCTTGGGCATTACTATTTCAAATATTTCTTCTCTGCTGTCTCATTTCTCCTTCTGGTATTACAATCACACATACATTACACCTTCAAAAATTGTCTCATGGTTTTGGACATTCTGTTCTTTTTTAAAATTACTTTTCTCTTTGCGTTTCAGTTTGGAAAGCTTTTATTAACTAACTTTCAAGTTCATGAGTGAGTTAATTTCATGCAAAAAAAAGTTAGATCATTGTATCATGGCTCTTTTTATATCTATTTTACCATCTATGAGGAAAGAAAACCTAAAACATTACTGATCTACTCCATAATTTTATAAGTTCAGAGATTTAAATGCACACAAAATTTGCAAACTCTTAATGGTTATAGTATGTTGTTAATGAGCAACATATGTTTTATTAAAGTGTTGAGCAGAGAAAGTATCGTACAGAAAAATACTAATATGATGTAGCTGATATTTTTTCAATGAATAAAAGCAGTGTGCACATAAAATAATGAATATATATACACATACACATTTCTTACAAAATTTATCCAGCAGGAAAGAAGAGCAGATTCCCAAATTTGGAAATTAGTTTAAATGCTTATGTAGGGGATATGTGTTTCAGAGTTCTTTTTCTTCTGTTTATGGGTCTTTGGATTAATTTACATTAAAAAGGCCAGATTAGAAAAGGTTTTATTTACTTATGATAAGTCTTAGTAGCAAACTTCATGTTTGTGTAAAAAAAAAGAAAAAAAAAACTAAGAGGAAAGTATTTTCAGATGCTGAACAATCAGCAATTTAAGCAGAATCTGTCAAAACCAGATGTTGTTTTGACAATCTATTCTAAATAGAACTTGATTTGCATTCCTATCTCTGGTTTCAAAATAACACCACACTGAAACAATGCAGTCTTCAGTAAAGTGTAGACTCTGCTAGTATGTGTAAAGCTGCAACCAAAAGAGGGGAAGGGGATAAAATAGTATAATTTCAGTCAATGAATTGAATTTGAGTAAATTTGCTTATGATTAATATATAACATAATTATGATTACTTTTAAAGGATATAAATAATAATCATATTTTAAAATTTCTTTTCTAAATGACTTTTTGGTGATAAATGTTTCTTTTTAATGTTTGAAAACTGGCTACTATATATTCTTAGTTTTCTATGTTTAAAAAGCCTGAACCCCTTAAAAGTTCTCCAGAAGAGATCCTAATCTACACCAATTACTTCATATAGCAAAGCTTAGCAAAGAATTTGAATGAAATGAAATTCTGTTGGTAACCAGAGAAAAAGAATAAGAGAGAACAAACAGCTCTGTATGTGTAAAACAGGTAACTGATTGGTTATCTTATATTGAAATATAAATTATCTTGTAGAAAATAAATATCATAATATTGGCTAGGTTAGTTGAGCATTAATTTTGAACTTGAAGAAAACCAGAGTATGGAGAGAAGTGTTGGTCAAAAAAAATCCAACAGTCTGCTGTTGCAAGGGCAAGTCAGGGCAGTGTTGGAAGTGAGTGTTCTTTGGAGTGGTAAAACAGGCCAACCTAACAAGAGTCTTTAATATTTCAAGGGAAGGCCACTGAGTGCAACTCTGCCTAGCAGGCTGATAATGAAACTTAACAGCAAATCACAAACATAGTTCTCCCCTTCCCAGGCTATAGACAGAGAGATGATAACTCAGGGGCTTACAACCAAAATAATATTAAAATAAATCAAACTTTCTATAACAATATTCAAAGACAATTGTGAGGAAATTCAGATTTTTGTACAGGCTTAGGACACAGACTTTAGAACCATAATAAAGAAAAAAAAATAGCCTAGTAGTAAAGTTTGAAGAATTTTTATCTGTGTCTATTTTTAAATATTAATTTTAACTAAGTTACCCTGCTACATTTTTAATGAACATTTTATTATTATTATTATATGAAGAGAATATTATTATTATTCTCTTTGAGTTATTACAAAACAAGGTTGGTATTACGATGGTTTGTGAAATACAGTTGGTTTTATCTGTCTTCCACATATAACTTTTACCCTATATTGGACTTGCTCTTTTAATAATAGTTAATAAAAATATTTAATAATATTTTATATAAAATTATAGCTACTTGAAGAGTTATAGGATATGCATTAAAACAAATATGCACTTATCTGAATGTCCAAAATAATTTATGAAGTCAATTTAATGACATAACATAATTATTATAACTCTTGAGAAATCTAAAAATTTCCATATATGTGCCAACTCAGAATTTAGCTCATAGATTCCATTTGCTTGTGGAGACTGGAAATAGAACTGTAGATTTGCAACAGTATGATGATACCATCAAATATCTAAATACTAAACTACAGCATTTGCTTATTCTCGTAGTGTATACATACCCACTATGGTCAATTTCAAATTATCCATGAGTCATCATTGAATGCAGAAGTGGGAAGAAACACATACACAGTTGAAGACTATTATATGGTATTTCCACCTTATAGATATAATAGACATAAATAAATCTAAGAGAATAAATAATAGTTAAATGTAGCAAAACAATTAGGAAGTGATGACGAGTATTATTACAATTTTAGTATAATTATTTCATTGTAAATGTACATAATTTATCTTTTAATAATGGTTGTGTTTAATAACTGGCTCAAAAAATTCTTGGAAATCTAACAAATAGCTCTCACAAGCTTATAAGAGCTGGCTCCAGGATACCACTGGTTATCTCCATTATTCTGGAAGCTTTCTTGTCCTTCTTTTCTTTTCTTTCTATAGGCACATAATGATTTTTTGGAATTTGCCTAAAATATCTCCTTAAATCATCAGCAGCCCCAAGGATGCCCTCTTCATTTGCTATTTTCAGTATTCATAATTCATTATTGAGCAACCAAGATGTGCTCACACTGTATGAAGCCAGCTCAGTCACACATATCAACTAATTAGGGCTGCTAGATGATTGAAACAGCTGCTTCTCCTGAATAATCAGGTCACTGAATAGTGATATTTTGCCAATAAATAATTTAAAAAGGTATGTCATGAAGCCACCATTTGGGTAAATATACAACTAGTGATGTACATCTAGGTAAATTGAACTTGATCTTGATTAAATACAAACAAAAATAGTTTGTATATGGAGTCAATCATCAATAGAGGGATAGGATCTGTTCTCATGCAGTAGCTGATTTACTTAATCAATTTGCTTTTTGGAATTCTCCAAGAGATAAAACACTCACAGCCGTTTGGCTAATAACCTGCTGCTTCAGCTAAATAACAGTGTCAGAATCTATGAGTTATAATGCAACATTAAGGAGTATGATGACACTTACTCTCCAGAGGATGTTTCAAAATCACAACGAAGTAAAAAGCAATTTGTCGAAGTTCCTTCCTTGCCAGTTGCCAAAGTATTAGCATTCCATCTGCCAGGCAGTGGGATTAGCATATCCCTAGTGAAGTCGTTAGTGGCAACTTTCAAAAGACTAAATCAGTACTTTGTAAAATATTTAGGAAATCATGTTGAATACTGTATTGATTTCTTTACATATACATTAGCCTTTTTTATTTTTGCTTATTTATGTATATTCATTTGTTTTATTATCGATGAGATGATAAATGGCAGCATCACTAGACACTAAAACAATTTTTTTCCACTCGAGCAATTGAAAGTATTGCCATATTGTATTTATTCCTCTTAGAAATAGCCCAAGAGACATAGTATTGTTATAATTCAAGTTTTTATAAAACCTTTATTCAAACTTAAGCATTTTGAAGAGTAGGAAATTCATTGTGTATTCCTTTTCTGGGCTTGCATATTTACAATGTCTGATACTTTTCATCAGTCTCTACTGATTCATAGCTGTGATCTTTGAAAGTTATTTGCAGTGTGTGCTAGCAAATGTACTTCCTGTGGTGTTTTTCCTAACAATGTGTTTTTATAAATGTCTTCTAACATTTCAAAAACACTTGAGATTAAGCCAATAAACTCTATTCCAAATGTGTTAGAAATGTGGTTCATAAAAATTAAGGCTGCTAAAACAGTCCATGACTCCTTACACATTAGGAGACTGTATCTCTGCCAGGTAGACTCTAGTGATATTAACTTGAAATAGGAATAGAGTTCAGAGTGGTGAATTTTATAAATTAATAATCCTTGGCTAGCACTGTTAGGGCTTCATATGCAAACAGTTTGAGAGAATTACAAGGCATGTTTATAGTTTTAATAAATAATTACAAACACCTGGCAGCTTGTATAAAGTTCTTAAGCCTCTACATTTTCTCTTCATCCTGCTCCTTTTTTATGGTTCAAAATTACTCTATGTGTCTTTGATCTCAGAAAGTTATTAATGTCTGTTAACCTTAACCCATTTTTTATAAAAACAAAGAAAATACTCTTTTATATTTCTTTTAAGACAGACGCATAACTTATAGCCAAATGGTTCAGCCAAATTTTTTTAGACAGAAAACAGGCTTAATTGTGTAGTATTTTTTATTTCAAGCAAACAGTTAAATTATTTTATTTAGTGCAATAGTAGTCACAGTGACAATAAGTGTATGGTGGCTTAAAGCAAGATAATAGCTTATTTCTCGCTTTCCTAAAGTCTTAATCAGTGGATGGGTTTTCTCTAAGATAAAACACATATCCCTCCCATCTTGCTGCTCTACCATCATTAACATATGGCTTCCAAGATCATTTTGCCGATCTGTATTAAACCAGCTAAAGAACATGCATAAAGAATCCTGTGTAGAAGTCTGGGAAGTGGTACACATCTACTCACATTTCATTAGCTAAAACTGAGTAATATGACTACATGTAACCAAAAGGTAAGTTAGAAAAAACAGCTTAACTTTGTTCATAAATAAAAAAAGGAAATGTATCTGCTGATCAGCTAGCTATCTCTACCATGGTATATTATAGAATATTAGGTTACTATAAAGCCAAAGATGCATTCCATGAAGTTTAAAATATTAGTGTTTGTCAGTATAGTGGAACAATGCTTAATTATGGAAGCTATAATTCTAAATAAGAAGATAAACAAATACATTTCCTTTTATTCATATGAAAGTGAAAAATAAATTCTTTTGCACTAATATCTATTAATTCACTAATGCATTCAGTAGATCATAATAATTAGCTTTCATATTTTGTCTTTTTTTTCTTCTTGGTGCTCTTTTACATCACTTTGTTTCCAATAATGGACCACGTCTTAGCAATCTTGAAATCATTAAAGTTATTTATGAGAAAGTATTAAGAGTTCTGAGGCTCCAAATACAAAATACATTTCTTTTTGTGTGTTTGTTTTCTCATTTCAGTTGTATCTTTAGAGTATATAGACAAATATTCAATGTTAGTAACAACCAATAACTTACGTGCAATGCCTTTAGTTTGAAACTCTTTCCAAACATATTTTCAATTGGTATATAATTTATAGAAACTCTTTTTTAACATTTTGCATATGTTTTCTTTTCCTTTGATCTATTGGGTTTGTGTTCAGTTAAGAGAGCTTATCTCCCAATCTGAAGAGATGGCTACAGGTGAATCGAATAATATGAGCAGAAACTGTAGTAAATATAAGTGAAGATGCTCATTGGACAACTTTGCTCATAACTGACTGTGGTAGGTTGAATAATGACCTCTAATTATATCCATGTTTTAAATCCTGAAATCTGTAAATGTTACTTTATATGGAAAAAAGAATTTTGCAGATATAATTAAATTGAACATCTTGAGTTGGCTAATTATCCTGGATTCTATGGGTGGGCACTAAGTATAATCACAAGTGCCCTTAGAAGAAGGAGGTAAAAGGTTTGGCTATAGAATGGTAGAAAGTAATGTGATGATGGAGGCAGTGGAAGAGGAGAGAAATTTGAAGATTCTATGCTGATGCTTTGAAAATAGATTAAGGGGCCATAAACCAAGTGAAATAAGAAACCTGGCAATGGCAAGGAAATGGATTGTCCCCTAGAGCCTCAAAGACAAACCACCCTGCTGATAGAGCTGTGAACTTGATGTTGGATTCTGACTTCTAGAGTAATAGATTGAATTTGTGTTGTTTAACCACCAAGTTTGTAGTAATTTGTTAAGGTGGTGACAGAAAAAAACATACTAATCTATAATCAGATCTATCTATGCTACATACGAGAAAGGCTGAGTCAAGTTCTTTCCTACTGCAATGATTTATTTCCATGCCATATTTACTGCTCAGATGCTCAAGAGGATTAGAAAGTCAAAGATGATTACTATGTGTTTTTGCTACATTTGAGAATTTTAGTGGCCAGGTGTTAAGGAAAAATGGGGCTAGGGAGAGATGGGAATTAAGAAAATAATGAACAACAAAGAAAAGACTAAAGCACATTTTTTTGTTGTTGTTTTTGCTTGTTTGGTTGGCTTTTCTTGTTTTTTTTTCTGAATGGGATTTACTTCTTAGTTTCTACTGTCTTTCTTTTTTTAAAATAAAATAAACACTATTTTCTGCTACAAGTCTTTGTTTCTCTCTTTCCTCATCTCTGAGGAATCAGGTCTAGTATCAGAAATAGCTGGGGCTCTGTGTCTAATTTTACAAATAGATCTAAATTCCCTTAATAATTCTTAGGAGGTCTCAGCCTATATAGCACACTGGACATAACAGGTGGACACCAAAAGTGTCCATACCTAGAATATCATTTCAGAAATCCTGGAATTGTTGATTTTAAACTCAGGTACAGGATGGCCTTCCTTGCTTTCTTACCAAATCTCCATTCTAACAAAAGTTAACAAACTTATAGTTCTTGATGTCATTGCTTATGTTCTTTAGTCATCTGCAATGCCAAAAAGTTTAACATTGTGTTGCATAAAAATCACAGTATGTGCAGGCCTCTTTTTGTTGTAAAGGCAACATATTCCACACCTAGGAAAACTGAATGAACTACAAAGCTGCCAGCCTGGAGTTAGGCTTGGCACAGAAAGGAGCTCAGCAGCAGGTCAAACTTCCATGAAAACAGTCTTGCAGTTAGGGCTATATGATCTGCCAGACCTAAGGTGTTAGATGTGCCAGAGGAGGGAAAAGGTGTGTATGTTTTGATGAAAAGTCTGAACAGGAGAATTACAATGCAGTACCCTGAGATTTAGCACAAGATCATGCAATCCATAGTGAGGAATTACGTACTTTCTGAGAAATAAGAGAAATAGCTCCTGACTTGTTACTAGGTTTTAGTAGAAACAAAACACTTCACCACATATCCAGCAATTCCTAGTGTGAGCTGCATTTTATCCTTCAAATAAAAAATTTGGACAGGCCCAACAGCAGTATATTGTGAGATGGAAATTGTACATCCAAGATCTCATCTAAGTAGGACCAGAATGCACTAATAACTGCACAAGAAGCAGCCCAGCACTTCCATATCACTCACCATACTTGCACAGGGTCCTTCTCTTTGCTAGTACCTATCGTAACAAGGGCATTCTATACAACCAGCTAAAAGAACAGAAAAAAGTTCAAACTTGGTTTACATATATGCTGGTTGGACATATGGATGTAAGCCACATATGGATGGCAGCTGTATTACAATCATATCAGTGACCTTGATTGATAGTGAAAAGAGGTGCAGTGCATCTGGTCACACACTCAGTATAGAAGGAAAAGTGACCTAAGATAAATATATATATATATATTTCTGGGCAGTAGTCAATGACCTGTAAGTGGTCTTGAGGGAAAGGGAATGGAAATTTTGAGACAGCAAATTCTGGAGTAAAGATAAGTGGATAGTTATTTGGTTGTGGACAAAGATTATGAAGATTTCTGTATCACATATTAATGTTTACCAGAATATATTCATCACAAAAGTGGCATTTGAACAACCAAATAAACGAAATGGCTTGACCAGTCAATGTTAGCCAGCTTTCATCCTTTGGTCATCATGAAACAGACACAGTGGGTGCACGAACAGACAGACCATGTTGAGACAGATTGATGCTACATATGGGCCTAACAGCATGACCTGCTACTTAACAGAAGCTGATCTGGCTACTGATGCCTCTGAACGTTGAATTTTCCAATATAATCTCTCTTAGTTATAATTCATATTTTTTGCTTCTTTGCCTGCTTTAATTTTTCCAAAATATGTCCTAAGATATCAAATATTTATGGATAATAAACTTACATTATTGAAAATATTTAGTTTGACCCATATGAATAAAATTGAATAAAATACTGTTTTATTTTTTAGAATCAATATATAACTGTTCATTGATATAAATTTGAAAACATTGTTTCTAGAACATTTCTGACATTTTAATATTTTATTCCTAAGTAATAGTCATATATTCATTAACATCATTACCTCCAACAGATTAATTCCTAATTTTATTTCCATTAATACTCATACACTTTAAAATAAAGAGGGTAGAGAGGACAGCTACTATTGACTTCCTCAATGAAGATGATATCACTGTCTTCATTTAGTTCTGATTTCTTCAGGGAAGAGATTGTACATTGTAAGCTGATAAGTTTTCTGGTCTTACGTAATAAATCTATAACATACTTATTTTTCTGAGTCTTCTGCCTGTGATCTCAATAGTCTGCTTAAGCAGTTCTGAGATCTCCGCCTCATTTACTTGGTGCTTATAAGTTTTAAGGAATGATTTCTTGAAACACATTAGGCCCATCTCCAGTATTCTTAATGCATTATTACATTCTAAATGATGAGTGAGTACTCCTATACGAACAAACAATTTCTTTTTTATTGTTAAATGTATTGGGGTGACATTGGTTAGTAAAAATTACATAGGCTCCAGATGTACAGTTCTACAATACATCGTCTATGTGTTGTGTTATGTGTTTACCACCCATAGTCAGTTCTTTCTATCATCATATATTTGATTCCCCCTCCTTGCTCCCCCACCCCTTCCCCCTTACCCTTAGGTAACCACTAAACTACTAACTGTGTCCATCAGTTTTTTTTAACAAATAATTTCTGATCAGCCTTTATGTCACCTTCTCTTTCCAGCTCCCTCAAAATTCATTTCCTAACACACTCTTCAGATTTTGGTAATTACATATAAGCCAGGACCTTGGGTCCTCTGCTGCATCATATTTCCATAACAGGAACCATAGTTTTCCATTCAAGTTCTGGTGAGGCTTGACCATACCTATCAGTTTAGAACCAGTGGAATGAGGTGAAGACCCATCGAAGGAGGCCAGGAATCATTTTTCTAGGCGTTAACTTCAATAAGGTCTTCTCATAATCTCCAAGAAGCATGAGACTAAACTTCTCTAATAAAGAGGATGGAATCTTCCCATCCAGTTTAGAGGGTCCAGGGATATACAGGGGTTTGAGTACCTCTGGCATTTCTACCTAAATATCCTGGCCTATGGTTCCAATGTCTTCCTTATCAGGGTTCCAGCTTCAATACAGGAGATCTGTATGGCTGTAAAGTCAGCTGATTTTGTAGTAAGCACCTCTTCCATTTAAGACTGATTTATTAGCCCCCACTTACCTCCAGCTACAGAGGATAAGGGTTTTCTAAAATTCTGCCACAGGCACTTTACGGCTTTCATACTGTACTCTAAATTATTTGGTTTGCTAATCTATGTTTGTTACTTCTTTTCCTGGGGACTTCAGTGATGTTAATAATCACCAACACGATCTGTGTAATAATCATCATATTCATTTTTTCAAGCACTAGGGCTATTACATAAACCACTGCTATCATTCCACTTGTGTCTTATCCTATTCCACGTTAGTACCTGCATTGTACAAAATGCTACGAATTGTTATTACCCCTGTTACCACCAGCAAGGGTGTCCTTGTTGACGTCTGAACAGCAAGCGATCCAATTCCAGAATCCCGTCCTTAAGCTGAATTCCCTAGATGCACACTTCAAGACAAAAATCTGATTGCAGGTTAACCACAGGAAGGATCAGTAAAGGAGTGGGAAGTAACATATGGAAAGATATAACATTAATAAATGTGTTATTCAGAAATAACACTGAAGTTAGCTGGGGTTGAATTGTGAGGGAAATCTCTGCTATATGCATAAATTATCTGATCCAAAATTCAATAAAGTTAGGACATTTATCCTTCAATTTACTTCTGTCAATGAATGAGTGATGATCAGTGACAACCTAATCTAGGTCATTTTCAGCCTGTAAAGTGTATAGGTCTAGAGAAAGCTTTCAGGCAGAAAGGACACTGTTGACATACACAAGAATTATGGGTGCCAAGGGGATATGAGTTAGCCTCCAATAGAATCTACTATGCCAGTTGCAACAGGTTCAGGGTAATTTGCAATCTGGAGGTCAGTCATCTGGTTTGACACTTCCCAAATTAGCAGAAGCTTTAAGAAAACCATGACTTTAGTGTTAAAAAATTTTTTACATGACAATTCATAGCCAGATTACCTTTAAAGAAGTAGAGTTCTGAAAGTGGGTGATACTGGCTCCACAAGACAGTATGGAAATTTGTGGGGTCTTTTCAATTAGACAAATGATAGGAGGGTTTAACCTTGCCATTTTGTGATTCGATACCAGGGATATTAGTTTCACTGTTCAAGATACGCCCACAAAATTATCCCATTTTCCACAGAACTTTCAATGACATATCCCCATTCACATAGATAAAAGGTTTATAATAACCAGAGAGTATTTGATATGTAAACACAAGTATTTTTTAACATTTAAAAATTTTTGAAGTAGTTATTCTGTATATTGAGAGTAGTTTGTTATTTATTTTATTTAAAACATTACTAAATATCACTGTTTTGGAAAATTAAATCAATCTGCTTTGGGTGACTGTATCAACACAATATGAGCCTGTGTTTTAAAGTTTTTACTGCACAATTACATTTCATTTATACTTATTACTTATTTTAAAAGATTAAAAATTTAAAAAGTCAATAGTCATATGAATATCATTTTGTTTTTCTCAAATCCAAACACATTCATTATAACTGCAAGACATATGATTAATGTTATGTCATCTCGTGTACTACTACTTAACATTTGTATTTTGAAATACATATTATTTTTTCATATAAATTGCATGAAGATTAAGACATATATAAATATTTTTGTTTCAATTTTATCTTATACATTCATAAAAATAGTTTTTCTTTTTTCTTTTTGGTATGTGGTTAGCTCCCTGACTGGGAATCGAACCCAGGCCACAGTGCTGACAGCGCCAGCGCCAAAGCCTTAAGCCACTACACCATCAGGGAACTCCCTAGTGCTTTCTTTACCATCCAGTTATGAGTTTAGTCTCTTAGGGTTAAAAATTACTGCTCTAGAAAGGAAACACATCAGTTTTACTTGTGATACTTTTTAAAAAATGTCCCGACCAGGTTTCATCTTTGGTAGATTTTGATTTAAAGTTGTGGGCCGTGACCTGGGGGACTGTGATTGGAATAATTTATAAAGCAACTTCAACCATACTATGATATACAAGGGCTGTCAGGAAAGTATTCAGCCATTTAATATGAAAAATAGAGGCATTTATGGCTGAATTTTTTTCAGAAAGCCCTCATATAAAATTATTTCCAATCATTTAGACAAAAAAGTAAATGCCAACTTTTTTACTTCCTAAAATTAGTTTGCATATAAAATCAGAACTGTCATGTTTTCAATGAATCACAAATAAAACCAACTACTGCATTGCAATTAATTACCAAAAATAATCAAATACACAAAATTTTATAATATACATTTCTTATGGAAAGAACACTTTTACTTGTTATTGAAGTTATATCACCAAGGAAAATAACATAATGAATTAAATTAGTTACTTTAAAATTAGACAGAATGATTTAGAGTCATAATACTCTCATAGTTTAATGTAAAAGAAATTAATTTAAAACATTAAACTATATGATGGTATGTACCTTAAAAATAAAAAGAAAGAATTGGTTTCTATCATTAGAGTGTAGTAGTAAAAGAACAACATGAAATGGTTCAAAAGTTCAGTCTGAATAATTCTTGGTTGACTCAGCCAAACCACCCAAACTTTTTAAGTCTGAAAAAGTCAACTGAAATTCTTATAAAAACAGTCTGTCTTAGGATATTCTTGGAAGTATTCTAACCTGATTCTGTTGGGTCAGCAAAATATATAAAATGAAAAACAGTATAAGCCTGGTTTTCTTTTCTGATGTTTTTCCTTACTAAGTTCAAAAAAAAAAAATTTAAGTTAAAAGCACACACCCACATGCAGAAATCAGAAAATATTTTGACTCTATGTACTCTAAACTAATTTTAATTTCTGCTTTATTGCTTGTGATCACCTCATATCCACAGCATTTTTAGAAGCAGGGCCCTATTTTTCCAACAATTTGTACCCCAAAAAAGAAAGAGAAGGGTCAGAACATTTTTAGTTTAATACTTCCCTAAAAATCACCGAGTGTGGTTTTCTGACCAAAATTACAATCATGTACCACTGACTGTAATTCTTTAATAAGCCCCAGATCATACTTCCAATCTTATAATAATAAATATATAATAATGTCTAATAATAGTAATTGTTAATATTTATAAATTCTTGTTAGTGCCAGGTGCTATTCTAAGTACTTCATATATTAAAAATAGTTAAATTTTAACATCAACCTTAAGAGTTAGGTATTTTTATCCTCCTTTTGCAGACAAAACACACACACACACACACACACACACATACACATACACACACACATACACACACACATACACACACAAGACCTGTTTGGACAACCTCATCCAAGATCACTTTACATTCTAACCATTTCAATTTATTTGCATGTCCCTGAAATTTTCTAACTTTTTTTTGTTGTTGTTGTTCCTGTCCATAAACATTGCAAACAATATTCCCGGTGCCTGTAATGCCTTCTCCTCAACCCTTCAGTGGCCAGCTAGATTCATTTAGGTGCTTTTTCTTTGTTACTCAAGAGTATTTTGAAGACATCTGTATTATATTTTCTTCTAATGATCTGTGACTTCTTTCATGAAAGAGATTTCAATTTTTATCTCTGCATTCCTAGGCACTAGAACAGGGCTATTCAATAAAACTTTTTATGATAATGCAAATGTTTTATATCTGTGCTTGCCAATACATGTAGCCCTTAGCCACATGTAGCTACTGAGCACTTGAAATGTGGCTAGTGTAGCTATCAAATTGAATTTTTCACTTTATATACTTTTTATTAATTTAAATTTAAATAGCTACACAGGGCTACTGTGATTGGAAAGCACATCTCTAGAACAGAACTGACACTCTAAACAAAGAATATTAAATAAATGAATGAGTGACTGAAGGAATAAATTAATAAATTAAAATGACTGTAAGCCATCTAGTAAAGAATGGAGACAGGAAAACTAGAGGTAGGGAGGCGTGTTAGAAAACTTCTTCAGGCTTTTTTCCAGCTGTACCACTTACACTCACTCATAAACATTAGTCTTGTGGTGTATCAGTCTAGCAGTGGAATTGATAATGAAAACAAATGTGAAGTTAAGCTAATGACAGTAGCACAACTTCCGAAGCACCATTCTAAGATTACCTAACTCTTTGACCAATTTCGGGTCAGGCAAAAAAGAACAAGTACGGCTTTCTGTATTTTCCAATATTATTCATTATTCAGGCTTGCAGGTTTTTATACATAATTTATATGAGAAATTTAGATCATTATCCCAGAGTTGCTTGTTTGGAGCACATTGACTTTCAATACATTTAATATATATAGGGTCTGATTCATTCATTCCTGTTAGAAATTATCTTTTCTAGCATAACCAACTATGAAATGTTTCAAATAATCAAGCTTTTGAGGGAGAGTCTTCTTTGGCATTTTATTAACATAAAATTGTTAATAAACAATTATTATCAATATTACTTTTAATCATCAGTATCTGATTATATGTTCATAGAAGAAATGCATATGAAAATAAATCTTCTAAATGGCAGTTTTCAAGACATTCTCTATTCCTTAATTATTTTTTGCTTGCCATTAATTACTTGTTTGCTTAGTTACTTAGAATATCTTAATTGGAAGATTTAAAAGCTTAAATTTGGAAAAAGTAAGAAAGATTAAAAAGTTAATTATAGGAATTTTAATTATACAAATGAAAAACAACATAATTATAACTCTTATTTGTAGTTTATTATCGCTCCATGGGACTGTGTGTATTAATCTCCCATGTTCCTTTTAGTTTATAGTACTTATTGAGTCTATGTAGCATATTTCTTCATTCTCCGTGGTATGTTTGCTACAAATCATTAATCTCAAGCCAATTTCAATTCACCAGGTAAAAAGCATGAAAAATAAGCTTTTAAAAGTTTTATTTCAAAGCATAACATTGGTGTTTTTGTGACATTTAACAGAATGCTTTCATACCTTAGCAAATACATGACTCCATCCACTTATGATAGAGCATATCAATAACTAAACTGCCAGCAGCTCCGTACAAAGTACCTAAGATCATTTATTTTGATGATTCCTATTCAATGAAACATGGGTGTGATGGCACTTGATAGATAAGTTCTTCTGCACTGAACAATCCTGCTCAGGAAGGAGCATTTGCCGAGCTTGAGGTGAGTTGAGAGACAGCTGTCAACCACCAGGATTGCCTCAGAGCCAGACATCTGCCTGTCCACAGCGGCATCCCTTCCGGGACCATTCAAGAACCTGGTAATAAGAAATCAAGGCCCAAGCCTCTAATGGATCATTTTAGCTCCAGAGCTCTGCCATGAGATCTGCCAAGGTTGTCACCCAACCTTCATGTCAACTGGAGTTTTCCCTCTACGGAATCCTGCTTCCTCCATTTTCCTGCCATAGGGACACAGGGGTTTATCTCAAGGGCCTTCCCTAATAGTCACCTTGCATTCTACACTCTATCTATCCAGGAACCCCCAACCAGAAACAATGTAAGACACAGTGGTTCCTTGGAAAAAATGTGTCCAGTATGAATGAACTCCTAACAAGAGTTCTTACTTCAGAGCAGGAAAAATAATGAGGAGAGAGAGGTGGGGAAGGGGGGGAGGGGGAAGAAGGAAGGATAATGGTCATTTAAGCTAAAATAAAGACATTGCTATTTTTTTCATTACTAGGCTAATAAAAAAGTCATGATTTCTTAAGAAATAACTAGCATGAAGAATTTTTTAAAATAAAGATATTTTTAAAGCTTTATTTTTTGAAGGTTTACTGTCATTTGTAATTCTGTCTCTTCTTTTTGTTGACATTTACATGCCCTTCGATAATGTCTTTTTATTTTAATCAGACTTTAATGGTTGGCTTGCATTCTTTTTCTTCTCCACATTCTACCATAATTATAGAGCTGTAAAAATATACATGGATAGAACCTTCGATGCCCTTGTTCTCAGTTCATGGATGACTTCATTGCTAGTGACCTGTAACTCCAGGCCTTCCCATCAACTCACTTTCACAGTCACACACCTGGAATACTTACTTGATTTATCACTATTACTGCTGATAATTTAAGTTCAGAAAGTGTTGTGTCCACAACCTCTTATCTTTTCAACCATTTTAGTTTTTCCCAGGGTATGTGTTCTTCAACTCCACTGAGCCCCCAATCTTGTGTTTCCATTAATTTCTATAGTCTACTCCTTTTCTCTCTTCATTTTCCCCCTGCTCTCTTCAGATTTTATGGACAAATACTTCAACTTTTTTGTGATTTTCTCACAATTGCTTTTTTCATTACAGTCATCTGACAACTGTCTTGCCTTTTTATGCTTATGACCAAAGTGATATATGTGTTGGAGGAAAATTGAATAAACTTGCATAGAGACATAAAACAATGTCCTCTAACTTTATTCTTCAATGCTTTTTTGAAATCCTTTTTTTTTTCTTGGCCAGGTCTTTACCCCATTCTCTTCAGTGAATAGTTCAAACTTATTCCACTCTCTTCAAACGTTTACTTCTCCTTCCTCAAAATGTTCAGCCAGAAGTTTCTACAGAACAGGGAAAATAGGACTCCCTTTACTTGCTTACATCACCTTATAAGCATCTCTCTGATCATCCCCTTTTCCTTCCTACCCATTACAATAGAAGAAATATTCTTCTACTATCAAGATAGCTATATCCTCTACTGGTGATCTATGTTTCATCTTGTCCAGCCTTCTCAGGGAACTTAATTCGTTAATTCCTAAGATTATGCCATCCATCAATGAAATCTTCTCTGACCACTCTATATAGAATATTACTGACTTCATCCCCCGATATGAGACACATACAGATTCTTTTTTATTCATAAGGTTTTCTATTCTTTTCACATTAAGGAAAAAATAAAATAAAAATCACATCTATAAAACAAATTTCTCTAAAATTGAATCTTTGTTGCACTGCTTTCATAACCATTTCTATTTAGTTAATCTTCTTCATGTTAATTTGAAATACATGTTATTCATTTTAATCAACATTTTTATAGCTACAGAATTTTCCACTATAAGTATATGGCATACATTATTTAACCCAACACTTATTTGGGGTATTTATATGTTTGCTGGCATTTCTTTACTGCATCCAATATTTCAATAAACATTCTTCTAAATAAAATTTACATTTTGGCCAATATTTTATGTTAACTGGTAAATATTGCTCTAAATTAAATTTATGCACATTTTAAAGCTGTATACATCCATAATATAATGTAGATAGTACGGATTTACACTTCTACTAGCAATAAAGGTGAGAAATTACTCTTATGTTCCTGTTCCTTACCTCATCAATAGGTATTATCATCTAGCTGACTGCATTCTTCAACTAGTAACTATTTTAATGGCAATAATAAAGTTGGCAATTAACATTGTCTAAGCATTTATTATAGTTGGTTTTGTGAAAATCAGTTTACATGTATTATCTAAGTATAGTCCACAACATTATAGTTTTAATCTTTGCCAATCTGATAATTGAAAGCAATATGGTTTTAATTTTTTCTTCAAAAACCAATGAGTTAGAATATTTTTATTGATATTTGCAATTCTGCCTTGGACTACTTTTGTAATGAAATATTTACTTTTTATTTCATTTGAGATTTGTCTTCAATAATAAGGATATTAAGTCATCATATATTTTGAAAAAAATTGTTTTTGCTTTTAGTTTGACTTACAGCATTTTCTTTAAATAAAATCTCTACCAGGTTCTCAATTTCAAAAGCATACAGAGTACAGACTGGAAGGAAAAGAAGTGAAGCAAAGCAGGTGAGTGACACAATTTAGTGGATGACTCCTGTCCCTTTTTAACAGAGGCCCCTGGGCCCAGCTCCACTTTATGGTTGCACTATAGAAATATTAGTCTGAGTTTTGTTAGATAATCTGGTTGCTTTTCCAAGAAAAATCATTAATTATTTTTGTCTTTGGAAATTGATAATGTTTAAATATTGTACAATTTTTTTAAAACTCTGAATGTCAGACAGAAAAGATCTGCAGGTTGCTGCTGCCTTGACTGCCACCAATTTATGACTTACGCTGTGTATCTTCAAGATCTTGGTCTGAAAGTAATACCTGATCTAAAATTACATACTAACATACGTTTTATATCTTTACCTCAGCACTGACAGTTCTTAGTTCATCTCTTACAAATTTTGGCAAATGTTGTGTGGTAGGTATCCAACTTAATTTTTTTTCCACAAAGATTAGCTAAATATATTATTACTTCCATTATTTTCTAATCCTTTAAAATAGCCCACATTTGAATCCTTGCATTGACAGAATTGTTTGTATATTGGCTTTTTCATTCATTTTATGTAATTATATATTTCTGACTGAGTAACCTATATATAATGTTCAGATTGGAGGGTCAATTCATTATCTACCATTTTCATTAGTGCACTACGATTAGTGGATGATTTATTCTTTAAAGTAGATCAGTGGTTCCCAACCTTTTTCCACTTTTGTACCCCTTTAAGCCCATTTCTATAAATTATACTTGTTTTTAAAAAAGCTGTTTCTAAATACTGACACTTTTGTCCAGTGCCTATCTTAATGCAAAATTGTGGAAATGAGGTAATAAGTTAGGAAAGAAAAATTACTACACTAAAATTACAAACCACACATTTGACAATATTTGTAACAGTTAAATATTGATAATGATAATAAATATTTTAAAAACGTTTAATTATTATTAATATATATTTTTGTTATCTGAAAAGTCTGTAATAATTATTATGCAGATCACTAGCTGATTGAAATATTGTTAGTGAGATTGTTAAGCTTGCTTTGATGTATTTAGTTTCTTGAAAGCAGTCTCAAAAGATGCAAGATGTAGTCTAAAAATCCAAACTTGCATTAAACTTGTTGTGGTAGTTATTTTTTATGAAGGTGCAAGAAGAAAAACTTCTCCACTAGTTCAGTATTAAAAAATGGTAAGAGGTATTTGGGTGACTTTTCACTGAGCTGTTTGTATTCCTCACTGACACCTACCCAGAAGGTAATAAGATGATTTCTTTTAAAATCAGAATTTAAAAAAGAATCCGTTGAAAGTGTGATTAACTGCTCCTTTTCATTGATTGATAGTTTAAATTCTTTGAAGTATTCTTTATTGAAGGAATTTGCAAACCAATCATTTTCTTTTCTACGTTGAGGGAAGTACTTATAAAAGGACATTTTAAGACCTTCCAAGTGACTTATAATATTCTATTTCACGTTTTGGGATAGGTGCAAAGCATTCTCAGGTAATAAGTTATGCAGAGTTTCAAAAATTTCAGGATGACCTCTTTCAATACATGCTTTACAAAAATCCAGTTTTTAAATCATTGACTTAATTTTGTGGGTTACTTTAAATATAGTGATTGAGCTCTTTTGAAGTCCCAAGTTGAGTTTGTTTATTTCTAGAAAAATACCTGATAAATAGGCAAGATTTTGAAGCCAATCATTGTCCTGAAACTTTGGAGCAAGAGGGAAATGATGGTCTTCAAAAAATACCTGAACTTCATGTTTAAGTTCAAACATCTGTGTAAGTACTTTACCAAGGGATAGTCAGTCACCTTACCTCCCTATGCAAAAGGAATGTGCTGTGAATGCGATTCATTTCTTCACACAGTGCTTCAAAAAATCTGAAATTTCATGATTATAACTTAATAAAATTTACAATTTTTATAGCTTCATCAAGAGCATCTTTCAGTTCATTAGAAAGAGGCTTGGATGCAAGACTTTGTCTATGAATGCAGCAGTGACTCCACGGTATGTAGGGAGTTACTTTTTAGATTCGGCTACATAGGCCTGCTTCTGTCAGTGCACACACCGCATCCATTCGACCAACTAATGTCCTTTTCAATGAAGTAACCATTGATGGTACTGAAAAGATCTTTGCCTGTGGTATGCTCTGCCAATGAGTAACAAAGCAACAGGTTTTCCTCAATTTCATTTCCTACCAAGTACCTTGGGATGACGAGCAAAATGGATAAATCAGCAACATCTACACTTCCATCGACCTGGATGGAAAAGAAATTACTTTTTCTAATTCCATCTACTGCTATAGTTTCAGCATCATCAGACATTTCCCAAATTTTCCAAAAATTATATTGTTTTAAAAAGTGATAGTATTGATTTTGCAGACATGTTCTTCCCCAACATAAAAACCTGGCATCCTCACTACAAGGAGAAATTAAATCTTCAGCTATGGTGGGGCTTTTACCACATTTAGCTACGTGATAAGCAATGCAGTATGAAGCCTCAACTGCATTCTCATTGTCTTTCTTTCCTGACGTCATGTATGAAGTAACAATCAGACACATTTATAAGCTCCAAAACTAATGTATTTCTTTGTTTTTATACATAGGATGTTTAGTTTCTAAATGTCGCATTAGTAGAGAGGTTTTCACACAACCGTTAGATAACATTCCCCACAGACAACACACAAAGGCTTAGGACAGTCATCATCCCCTACAGAAGAAAACCCACATTTAATATACTCTTCAGAGTATTTCCTTTTCTTCTGTGTAGTATCTAAGGCATGCACCCTTTTACTATCTTTTGTTGTGGGTGTACTCATAGCTGCAGAAACGTGTTGAGAAGTACTTGATGACGGTTTATAATCCACATCAAGTTTTGGTTTTTCAACTGTTCCTGTTTTCAACTACTGACCCATAAGTGACATGCTTAAAAATCACTGACAATAATAACTGAAACTATATTAAACATTAAATAAAAAAACTACTTCTAAAAAATCATGATTAAGACAACGTACTTTCACTCAATCAATAACTAAACTCATCAAACAGTCTGGCTATCAATGTCTTACATATTTGGAGAAGTTCTAGAATGTCACAAGTGGATTGCTCTGAAACTGTGCATAATGATTGGGAGAAGAGTGGTTTTGGGTTAGGGTTCACAGACACCACCTCACCAATCATCATTGGCTAAAGTGATCTACTTTGGAGTGTCTCCATTAATGGTGATTCAAACTAACATTTATTGTTCCATAACTAACATTCTGCATATTTTTACTTTGAGTTTTTTTTTTTTTTGCCATTATCAATTATTTTTCCTGTACTTCTGAACAGCCCAGCACATATCCCTGGATGTACCACCATTTGGGAACTGATAAAGTAGATTAAAAATGACCCCAACAGTGCAATTAATTAAGAAATTATATGTCACTGTAAAAAAATAACTTTATATGAAACTGTCCCATTCACCTCTCTCCCTTTCCTTCTTCTCCCTTTCCTCCTCCTCCTCCTCCTCCTCTCTCTCTCTCTCTTACACACATATGCACACGTCTGATATAGTTTTGTGACTTTTTCTTATGTAACTTTCAGCTTTTTCTGAATTACAAGCATAACTTGGTTGCATAATTATACAATACTAAAAAGTAGAGCTAAAATTAGAAAAAGCTTTTGTGAAATATTTCTATTTATAAAGGTAGGAACTTCTTGGCTTGTGTACTATAGACTGTAAATCAGGGGTGTCCAACCTTTTGGCTTCCCTGGGCCACAATGGAAGAAGAAGAATTATCTTGGGCCACACATAAAATACACTAATACTAACAATAGCAGATGAGCTAAAAAAAGGTCCATGCATAATTTTCATAATGTTTTAAGAAAGCTTATGTATTTATATTGGGCTGCATTCAAAGCCATCCTGGCCTGCTGCTATAAATGTACCCATAGATAAGCTTCAGAAATTCTGAAAATCTCCTGTAATACTTACATAATTGTATTGCCCTGGAGATAATGTCATAGATGCCACTGGGTTGTTGAAGAGTATTGTGATCTAAGAATAATTAATGTCTAATGTTGACTATTTTCAAGATTTGTGACATATAAAAATATCAAATACAACAGAAAGTTTCTAAAGGTTCTTTGATAATTAATAGTGGAAAAAATCAAATACATGAAATGTGGTCTATTGTAAAAATAAGAGCAATACTTTAGTGAAACATTATTTAACTAAATTAGGTGGGAAATGTAAATTACAGCCACTTTTCTCTTCCTGTAGGTGGTTATACTTTCCTCCTAAATATATAAATGTATTACTATTAATAATTTTTACAGTAATTATTTCTACCTGTTACTGAGCATTCACAATGTACTAGCCACTGTTACATTAACGCTGAATGCAGTATTTCATTTCACTCTCAAAGTCTGAAGTGTTAGATATTATTATGATCATTTTCATACAGAAAGTGATCTTAGGAAATGACCCAGGTGACTGGTGGTTGAGCCAGAATTAGAACTCTGTCTCTAATTTTTTTCTTTCTCTCAGGTTAAAATGAAGCCTTTTCTTCCTCACTTACTGTCCCCCTGCATCTTGGATATATAGGATGAAATAAATTCCAACAATGGCTTTTTATTAAACATAAGGCTATTAAAATGACAAAATTTTAGCAGTTAAATCTTTTTTGAGATTATTCAGTCCTAGAAATTTTAGGGCTGTAATGAACTTTTTACTGCTGAGAATATTGAAATGTGTTTCCATGGCATAACCTGGAGAGGACACAGGCCTCTAGAAGTCTAGGCATAACACTTAACTAAAATGTATTAAGTACTGAGTATGTGACAGGCACTGTTCTAAGTGCTGATGCATGTTAACAACAACCCTATAAAGTATAAGTAGCATTATTTTACAAATGAAGAAACTGCTGCACAACGACCTAGAATAAGTTCCCCAACATAACACATCTAATAATCCTGGTGCTGGGACTTGAAGGGAATTTGTAATTGGAAGCCACTCTCTAATAATGAAAATATGAAGTTTTTCCAGGTGAAGAGTGATGTCTCTTTCACAGGATTAGCATGAAATTATCAAAATGGTTAATACATATTGGTGACATTTGGAACTCAAAGAGATACAAACAAATTAATTAATTAAGAGTAGAGTAAGATAGAGGAATCACTGTATGTCATTGAATTGCTATGTAATACTTATATTTCCTGATGCTGAGGTTATTGCTCTAGTACTTTAGGGTCTTGTGAGTTATGTCTGCATTCTGCATAACGAAGGTGGAAAATGTGTATAGTAGGAATTGACCTTATTGATTGAGTTGCTGAGGCCATTAGGAATAGCTTGAAAACCATCGAGATGATAGGAGTAAGGCAGTATGCCAGATATATAACCCTTCATAAATAAAATCCACAAAGCTCTCTCTCTAAGGCAGAATTTTTTTTTTTGTGGGGGGGAGGAGAATATATTAGTCATAGTTCTCTAGAGAAACAGAACTAATATACAAAATATACATATATACTTGTGTGTGTGTTTATTTGTTTATTTATTATTTCCAGGAGAACCAGGAAAGTCATTGGTGTAATGCAGCCTCAGTCCAAAGACATGAGAATTGCGGGGGAAATGGTATATATACATCCTGGTTTGAGGAAGCCTGAGAACCAGGAGAGTCAATATCTGACAGCAGGAGAAAATGACTACCTCAGTTTAAGCAGAGAGAACAAATTTCCCCTTCCTCTACCTTTTTGTTCTATGCCGGCATTGAACAGATTGATAATACCTGCTCTTATTGGTGAGGGTGTTCTTTACTCAGTCTACTGATTCAAACATGAATCTCTTCCAGAAAAATACTCACAGAAATACCCAGAAATAATGTTTAACCAGCTATCTGGGCATCCCTTAGCCCAGTCATGATGACACATAAAATTAACCATAGTGGCTTGGTTGAGGTGGATTGTTTTCTTCAATACCGAATGCATAGTATATACAAGGGCTGTCTGGAAAAAATCCAGCCATAAATCCTTCTATTTTTCATATGACATGGCTGGATACTTTCCAGACAGTCCTGGTATATTGGCATAATTTCTTAAAATTACACATGGCCAGAGGCCACCATGGACATTGGTCAGAATATGTGAGGATGGGCCTTAGGGATTGGCATTTCTAGGCCTCCCCAGGTGACTCTAATGTGGAGTCAAGTTATCCCCAGGGAAACAGAGTGACACCTCTTTACACTCTCCTTACATCTTTTGAAAATGCCAACATGACTTTTCTCCATTGGAGGTGAAGTTTAGTATTGCAGTAAATTTGTTTTTTCAAATGCAGTGTGTCCTTACATGCTCTCCCACTGGCACAACCTCTCCCCCAACCCCCACCCTAATCCCCAGCCCCATAGAGGGCTGGAGTGTAACACTGAGTGATCTGCTCATTTGGCTAGATTCTAAATCACACATCTGTTTGGACAGGAATTTTGTCAGCTCTTGGTAATAAGATATGACTTTGGAAGTAATCTGTATTTTATTTAACTACTGACCACAAATTAAAAATAAAAATTTAAACCAAAGATTTTTGGTGTTGTTGGCAACTTCCTTAAATAACCTCCTTAAATAGAACAACTTGACTCGCCCCCTGGCCATTTTTAAGGTAATTTTCAGAAATTCTTTTTACAAACAGGAAAAAGACAGTAAGCGATTTCAGTGCATGAAGCCAAAATTGTCAAAACATGATAACTCAGTTCCAAGGTTTTCAGAAAAAAATGCATTCTTTCTCCTAAAACTTTTACTCTTACACATGGTTTTCATAATATTTACATTCCATTTTTTAACTTTTCCATCTTGAATCATAGGCACAAATACATATTTTTATCCTAGGATATTCCTTAAGAAACTTTCTGATTAGTATTCAAACCCATAAACTATAACATGCTGCTTTTGAAAACCTTTAACTTGCAAGTACATAATATTATATTTATACAACAATTGTGTTATTTTGGAAAACAAAAATATTTTAATTTAAAATCAGAATACTTTGCCATATGATTACCTGGTTTATTTGTTTGTTTGTTTTAACTATCCTGACTTTGATTTTTTTCTATTAAACAGTATGTAGGTAATACTGTTATGCATAATGGTAATGTGTAGGTCAAGCTTGTCCAACTCACGGCCCGCAGGCTGCATGTATCCAGCATGGCTTTGAATGGGGTCTAACACAAATTCATAAACTTTCTTAAAACATTATGAGATATTTTTGCAACATTTTTGTTAGTTCATCAGCTATCATTAGTGTGGCCCAAGTCAATTCTTCTTCCATTGTGGCCCAGGGAAGCCAAAAGGTTGGATACCTCTGATATGGGTTTACCTTATTTTGTACAAGATAATGTTTTTCAAAGTTGTGAACAAATTAATGCTTATAAATAAAATCTTTGTTTCCTCCATATGTTTTTATTATAAATGGAGCCTATTTCACATTAAATACTATATTTAAATAATAGTATCTAATATTTTAAATGTAACCTCAATTTTCAAGTATTTTGTCAAGCAGTTAATGATCTGAAAATAAATATGTAAATGGACATATGAAGAAAATTTAGGAATTAAAAATACCTTAAATCATTTTATATAATAAAAATAATTTTGTATCAAAGTATTACACTGAAAGCAGAGCTCATAAAAAAGGTTTTAAAATATCTTTTACTTAAGTTGACATACTTATATTAAAATAATAGAATTATGTTTCCAAATGCTCAAATAATTTGATTTTGATGTAAGGACTTATAAATTGAAACCAGGGAGACTGAATTATTACACTATTGTGTAATGCTTACAATCCACAACAAAGACGTGGAAATATAAATAACACTTTCCCTGTCCATCTTCTCCTTGAATGTTCCTTATACTCACACCATTTCAGTACTCTTGCAATAGAGCATTCACAAATTTCAGAATTGATACAGACTTCAGCAATTTTTTAGTCAAACCTAGTATGACATGACAATTTTTAAAGGTGTCACATATATATTAGTATCTTATTTATAATAGTAAATTTTAGTGCTTGTAGGTCAAGATAAAGTATTGGGATTATGGTCAAAGCCTGATGAGACCCATTAAGAACGATTAAGAACGTTTTGATCATTTGATTTGGTTTGCTTTGTTTCTCTATACAGGATCCAATTTTGCTTGCTTACAGTGAATGAACTAGGAGAATTTTTTGAATGAATTAATGATGGAATAGAAGACAGGGAGATTTGACAAAGGAGACAGTTATAAAGGAACAAAACCCCTGATAACATGAGCAGGAACAGATTGCCAGTAAATGTTGAAGTATTGACCTCTGGGAAGAGGAAGCATAACTTCTCCATAGACACATGAAGAAAGAAGAAGTAGGTGGGTTCAGATATAGGCTTAGTTTTGGAATTGGCCATAGAAAGTTGAGGGATTTGCCACCTGATTATTTTAATTTTCCAAATGACATATGCAAGAAGAGTGACAGGATTAAAGGATGTTGCTGAGTTTGGGGATTATAATTTCACAGAAATGCCAATCTGCCTGGTTATGCAATTTTTAAAATCAATGCTCAACTTCATGTGTGCAGATATAGTGAAGTTGACATGTACACACATGCAAGATTTGTTTTTTCAGGCAAGTAGTGACAGAAATGAGTCAACAACTGGAGAATAGAAATAACAGAACTCACATGGAATAGGAAGGAAGTAATTAAAGAATGAATCTCCTGATTACCAAAAAGGTGCTGAAGTGAATTGAGTGTAAGTTTCATTGAGGTGAAAGAAACATTTCTTATGAATACTATTTACTAGGTATGAGGGCAGGCTGATAATTTTGCTTCCACTGTAATATATTTTGTTATATTAAATATATCTGGATATAACCAGTTTTATGTAGTCACATGGTATTTCTCCTCTATCATTCATGACCTTGCACACACAAAAGCTTACACCCACAGCAATATAAACATAAAATACATTTAAAATTTTAGAGTTTAGATTTAGAGAAAATAATGTGTTTACAAAATTTTGATACCATATAAAAGCGCGCACACACACACACACACACACACACACGAACTGAAGTAATAACTATAAAATGTGGTGGCCCATTAAAACACACCCCATACTCTAGTAAAACTGTAAACTTGAGAAAATATCATTTGAGTTATTTCTTTGTGGAACAGTTGGTAAATATTTCAATTGTCAATTTGATATTTGAGATATGCAGGAAAAATCGTAACCTGATTGAGAATATATTAATAAATAATTTAAAGTCAAGTTAATGGCTATAATTTTATGCATTTATATTTAATTTATATATTGCTTCTTGGCCTTTTGGCTAAGATCAAGTGTATATTTAATTTATAGGCAATTACTAATAATTTGCCTCATAATGCATAAAATAAATGATGACCAGTTATTTGTCATAGATAAATATAGAGACACAACTTTATTGTTCTACAAGTTTTTTAAAAATTATCATTTTACCTGAAGAGTCAATATTATAACTCCAGAGGTCGAATACCCCATTTTAATTATAATTATTTTTAATGACTTAACATTCACATAATAATTCAATGCTAATATTCCATTGGAAAAATTTAAGATAGGAGTCACAATTTGTATGCCTATCTAACTGTATTTATACTCATAGGCTTGATATGTATAAAGGCTATATCATAATACTTGAGAAATAGTATTAATTAGCTATTACCACAAACTTTGTTCCTTAAAACAACACAAATTTATCATCTCATAGTTTTGGAGTTCAGAAGTTTGAAATAGATTTTATTTAGCTAAAATCAGTGTTCTTGAAGGGTTGTGTTCCTCCTAAGACTCTAGGGAAGAATTTGTTTTGCCTTTTCCAGCTCTTAGCAGCCATCCAGTATTCCCTGGATCACGACCCCTTCCTCCATCTTTAATGTGTTTCCAACCTCAGCTTCTGTGACCACGCCGCCTTTGTTCTGACTCTGTTTCTCTTGCCTTGCTTACAAAAGAGCCCTTCTGATTACATTGGACCTACTTAGATAATCCATGATAATCTCTCCCCTTCTCAAAATTCTTAATCCCATCTACAAAGTCCTTTCAACATGTAAGGTAACATATTTACAAGTTCCAAGGGTGAGGGCATGAACATTTTGGGAGTCATCATTGTGTTTACCATGCGTGCACCCACACACACACACACACACACACACACACACACACAGAGAGAGAGAGAGAGAGAGAGAGAGAGAGAGAGAGAGAGAACATTCTTCAGAACTTAACATTTTTATGGAATGACTTTATAATTAATGACTATCATTAGCTGTGTGTATTGCATTTAGTGAAAACTGTAAATTCCTCCCTTGGTGTTATAAACCTTATTCAATGTGATACTGTAATCTACCTGCATTGTTAAATAATTTCAACTCAGCTAACTCATTTTTTTTATTATTAAATTTATTGGGGCAACATTGATCAGTAAAAATTACATAGGTTCCAGGTGTACAGTTCTACAATACATTGTCTATGTGTTGTATTATGTGTTCATCACCCAGAGGCAGTTCTCTTTCCATCACCACGTATTTGATTCCCCCTCCCTCCTCTCCTACCCCTTCCCCCTTACCCTCAGGTAACCACTGAACTATTGACTGTGTCCATGAGTTTTTGTTTCTTTATTGCTTTCAATTTTATGTTCCACATATGAGTGAAATCATATGGTTCTTAGTTTTTTCTGTCTGGCTTATTTCACTTAGCATGATGATCTCAAGATCCATCCAGGTTCTCATAAATGGCCTTATTTCATCTTTTCTTAAGGCTGAGTAGTATTCTATTGTGTAAATATACCATAACTTCTTTATCTAGTCATCCATCAGAGGACACTCTGGCTATTTTCATGACTTGGCCACTGTGAACAGCACTGCCATGAACATTGGGGTGCATATATTTTTCTGGGCTGAGGTTTTCCAAGTTTTTTGGATAGATAACCCAGAAGGGGGATTGCTAGGTCATATGGTAACTCTTAGTATTTTGAGGAACCTCTACACCATTCTCCATAGTGGTTGTACCAGTTTGCATTCTCTCCGCCCTCTCCAGCACTTGTTATTCCTTGCCTTGTTGATAATAGCCATTCTAACAGGTGTAAGGTGGTAGCTCCTTGTGGTTTTGATTTGCATTTCCCTAACAGCTAGTGAAGTGGAGTTTTTTTTTTAATATAGCTGTTGGTCATTTGTATGTTTTTATGGGAGAAGTGTCTGTTCAGATCCTCTTCTCATTTTTTAGTTGGAATGCTTTTTGTTGTTGTTGTTGAGTTGTATGGGTTTTTTATATATTTTAGATATTAGCCCCTTATCAGAGACTTGTTTGCAAATATTTTCTCCCATTGGGTTGGTTATCTCTCTGCTTTGTTGATGGTTTCTTTTTCAGGTAACTTGTTTTGAATATAAAATATTTATGATTTTGCAAAATAATGTACTCAACATTTATTCTATTGAATGACACATTTTGGGTTTAGCATTTTGTGGGGAATATAGATACAAATATAAATAAGAACTGATCTCTGTCAAAGATGAACAAGAAGCGTCTGTAGGCAGATAATGTAAATGTTAAGAATGATAATGTAAATTATTATAATGTAATAGAAATAAAATGGTATGAAGAAACAGAAAAGCAAACAACTTTTGATATGGAATACTGGTAAAAACCTCACAGAATTAGTCTATAATTTTGATTTTAAAATATAAGATTTTTGACCAGTGAAGATAGAGAGGAGAGGAAAAAGGCATTCTAGGGAATGAGAAGCATTTGTGAGAAGACATAGTAGTGGAGAGCATGTGGTTGGAAACATACTAGCAACTAGAATAAAGCTAATCTTGTGTGATGTGCATGACCAAATGTTACAGCTTGAAAGATTGTTATGGGCAGAAATCAGATTATGAAGCAATTTTAATGCCATAGCAGTGACTTGCACCATGTGAAGCCATCAAAGAATTCTAAAATAGGATGTGATTTTTTTCAGAAGTAGTTTGCTTTGAGTGTCTATTCTAATGCAGACATTCTTATTAACGGGGACATAGTATGAACCTTATACTCTAATGGCTATCGGAGGAGGAATTTCTAAGTGGTATTTTCTTTTTTCCAGAAGGGGGCAGCAGAGTCCTTGTGGAAATTAAGTAGAGTAGCATTTTACAGAATGTCTCTACAGTCAAGTTTTTGGAAAACGAGAGCCTAGATTTTATCTTTCATTTCCATTTCAAAAAGAAAATCCTTACAGAAAAGTTCCCCACTTCAAAAACAAATTCCTCCAGACCAGGGTCCATCCAGCTAGTAATGTAAAAATCCATTCTCATTTCCCCATTTGAGTGCATGACAGAAAATATTATTCTCCTCCCCACTAGTTTTCATGACCAAGTTCTTGTGTTTCAATCCTCCATGTGGATTTACTGTGACACTTAGCACATTAATATCGACACTTTTTTTGTTCCAATTTACCTTTACTTGTATTAAATCTCTTTATTAATAGTTAAAAATGTATAACAAGATTCACAATTATTTTCTTTTATCTAGCCTTTGATTGATGTAAAATCATGCACACTATGGCATGGCTTTCCCTATCAGTTGCTAATACATGCTCTCCTCCTTTACAGACTTGTAAAATTAGATTGATTGAAGAGATTCTATATGGTAATACTAAAAGTCCTCATATGCCTTCATGTAAATCAACAACTAAATCATTTATACCTGTCTTTAAGCTTTGCTTTCAGAGCCTCTCTCAACTTAGCTATGTACATTGTGCATATACATAGTATTCAGAACATTCAAATCTCCTCTATCCAAGCTCTCCTTGAAATGCCATGTGACTGATGCTATATCTAATTCTGTCTCACACAGGGCTCATCATTATGGCTTTCACATTATTTATTTTTTCTGTAATTATCCAACATTCTGCATTTAAAGCCAACACTTAATTTGCTAAGATTATAGCTGGTCTTACAGAGAATCCCATATATAAGCAGACTTTTAAAAAAATTATAGTGCAATATGATAGGTGAAAGAGTTCGGATGCATTGTTTGTGCTTTGAAAGTACCCTTTTGATTCTTCTGAAGAAACTAAAAATTGAACTCTCTTTGGACTCTAATTCCTCATTAACGTAACAATGGCGTTTGAATAGATGACTTGGGCTTGCTCTAAAATTGTCTAGTTTCATAATAGAACTGTGCTTTGACATACTTGAAATATTCATCATGTTGGATATTTATCTTCATAATAAATATATTCCTTAGAGCTCTACACTTTCCCTTATATTCAAATTAATATGATGGTGGGCTTTTAGACTAACTCACTGGCTAAGTGACTTGCAATATTATCCATTTGCTAAGTTTTATGTTTTAATGTCTTTATTGGTTATATTTTATTTGCTCTTATATTTGTTTAATCTTACTACTATGACATTTTTCATATGATGGAAAATTACTAAATATCATAGCAATATTTTTTCAAATATTAATTGTAAAGTTAATTTAGAATAATGACATTTAGAAATAATATTTGTAATGTTTAATGTCATAAAACATTTAAAGGAAGATTTCTGCAAATACTTAAGAATCCCAGATAAATATATGAAATGTGGTTTCTATTTAGAGTAGAGAAAGTAGTGTGCTAAGATTTCTAACCATTTTAAAGTCAAAAGCATAATTACAGTTGTCAAATGCAAGCATTTCTTATAAAATGCAGAATTAGATTTAGTATTTGTGCATTAATTGCATAGTACTGTTGATCTATTTTGCTGTAATGAAAATATATTCAGATACAAATGCCATTGCATTGTAATTCTGCAGAAAGTGTATCTATATTATAGATAAAATTTTCTCCATATAATACATAAGCATCGGTTCAAGGAAAAAACAAAATAGGTTATTTAATGTTTAGTGTTCTAGTCAGGGGCTATATTAAAATTGTCATATTTCTCCATATGAGCTTGTATTCTTAAAACAGTGACTTCTGTGTTATGCATGTACCCTGCCTTAAAGTGACTAAGCCACCCCCACCCTCAGAGGACTTCCAGGTATTTTGCAGAGAATTACCGAACACTGCTCACACCTATAGTCAGACCGTCCCATGAATAGCATGTGGCCCCTCACGGCAAAGATGAGAGCTATTCCAATCTTTCATGAGACACTGACTTCTAATTTTTCCTTACTAAAAGATTCTTAGCATGGCAAATTGAGTTTAATAAAATAAATCTAACCTTACTCATAGAGGGTGTTAAATATGAGGGCTGTCTGCAAAGTATCCAGCCATGTAATATGAAAAATAGAGGCATTTACAGCTAGATATTTTTTTCCGGACAGCCCTCGTACACGTACAGTTACTCTCTATTTAGTTCTGCAGTTCTATTTCGATGTGCTGACAGTTTCCAATGAAAACAGTAGTATTTATCTGTTACGGTATTAAGAGTCACTGTAAATTGAGGCTTAACCTATTATTTAAAAAAATCTTATTGATTAGGGGCTAAAAAACTTCCTTCATGTCATAGAAAAGACTTATGAGGCCAGTGGAATTTAATGGTTTGACAACTGTTAGACAGTAAATAAAGGGCATATATGGCATTAAAACCAAACTCTCCTATTGCTTCTCCACTAAAAATGTTTCATGGCCAGGAGGAGTAAAGCATATATTGTGCATGTTGTTAGTGTTTAAATTATTTATACCAGAAGTTAAAAAAAAAACTTTAGAAGTGCCATAAGGGCATATAAATGAGTAGAGTAACAATGAAAATGTGTAGCTATGTATTATGTGAATGGTAGTGAACACTTGAAAGTCAATCCTTAGGTCATCAGACTATAAAATGATGGCTCTGACAAGTAATTGTCCTTTCATTAGTAGGTGTGATTGCTCTATTATCTCATTTAACATAATATTTTTCAAGCTAATTTGAGCAAGAAGTTGGCTGCCTCTACTTAGAACTGGCTGGCTATTGCCATTAGTAGTACATGTTCAAAGTCACTATGTGTTGTTTTTATTTCAATTATCTCTATTTTTAAAAGTTGTATTTAAAATAAAAACCAAACAAGATGAAGGCCAGATAAGACCCATCTAAGAGAGAATTTGGTCTGCAGGGGGCCAGTTTGTAATTGCAACTTATACCACTTACTGTGCAACCATAGGGAATAATATCATATCATTTATTGAACTTAAAATATTTTCTTACCATCTACTATGTAATCATATGGGAATAACATCAACATCATTCATTAAAATATTCAGTATCACTGCCCTCAATGAGAGAACCTGCTAAAAAAAAGTAAAATGAAATATATTTTTAAAAGCTTCTAAATCAAATTAGTATACAAAGTGATTCATTACTGTTAAAGCATATTTCTTTAAGGTCTACAAACACTACTATCTATGTGAAATGTTCACTTTCATATGAACAATGGCAAAAATCATTTATCTAGTTGACTAATCTACCAATGAAACCTACTTTTCTTCGGCTGTCACTCATATTTACAAAATACTTTTAGAATGATTTTATATATCAACATGAACTCCATACTAAAATAATATTTAAGTTCTCTTCCACTCAAGAAAAATAAAAGATAAGGTGTTCCATGAAAAGTAGAATTTATGTTTAAAAAGTTTGAAAGATGCTGCACTCTATATTCTTCTGGTAGAGGTTCATTTTGCAAAATAATGTGTTAAAAATTATGAAGTTTTCCTACAATAAATCCTATTTTAACATAACATTTTTCTAGTTTATTTGAGCAAGCAGTCACTTTTCTCCTTGATGTTGAGTAAAATTACTTGGAGAAAGTTTACTCAGAAAGGAAATGAATTGTCCAAGGCCTTACAACTGATTAAAGTTAGATTTAAAAAAATACTAGTAACATTTTCTGTTTTCTACAGTACTTTGTAAAAGACATTTTAAGACAAATTATGTGGATACTTTTATCACTCAATTTTGATGTTTAAAGTATCTTAATCATGGTAAAAGTCCTTTCTCAGACACATACAAATTTATAATCATCACTTTATCTACAATATTTTAATTCATCAGAATTTTCATGATTGCTAAAGATGGAATTTCCATAAAATTAATCTTTTCAAGGGGAACAAACTGTGAATGGGTGAGAAAATGAAAGCTTACCTATGAATTTTCGAACATAATCTAATTTATGTGAAAAATTCAGAAAAATGGTTAAAAAAAGAAGTGAAAGCATGTTTCAACTTCATCCTCCAGTCCCAGAGAAGGTTGTACAAATTGTTCAAGATGGCACAACTAAATTCCTATAAATCAAAACTCTCTAAAGAGACTGTCATATCTGAGGTCACAACCGTATCTCCAGGTCTAAGAAAGATATGAAACAACTGCTGGCCACCTTTTCTCCAGCTGCCTGCGCCTCTCACACAGCAGTAGGGAAACTGGAACTTTTCTAGCTTCCTTCCATCTAGTTTACCTTCATTTAATTTTTGTTTGTTGTTTGGTTGGTCATTCATTCATTCATGGCATAGCAAAGCATTTTCTTTCTTAGTATTAGAAGACATTTGGGTGTTTATTTGGCTCTTCCTTGAGCTTTTAGCTGTAAGAGACAACAAGTCAGCTTTTCGTTTTTCCTCAGAGCCGAAGAGCAGGTAGGCTTCTCGTTTCTTAAAGGGTTGCCCTGATCCCTTTAGGGCTATGCATCAGGCCTGGGTGAGGACTGTCACCTATTCCTTTTTTTTCTTATTCTTTTGAAAACTTTGTATGAAAGTCTTTTTACAGATATAGATTCTAAAGTTCATAAATAATATGTGTACAGATATATAAATTTTCACAAACTAAGCATACTCAGGCAACTAGCTCAAGATATGAGATTACCAGTTTCAGAAAGCATCTCCTTGGTCTCTGCTGTAGTCACTGCTAACTTTTCAAAAGTACTATTGTGATTTATAATTCTATAGATAAATTTTGCTTGTTTTAGAACTTAATTTAAATGGAATAGGACAGTATTATGCTTTCATGTGATTTACTTTACTCAATATGTTTCTATTGTATAAAATTATAATTTATTTTCATCTTTGTACAGGATTCTATTTTATTAAAATACCTAATTATTTATTCATTCTAGTTAAGGTATATCCAGTTTTTGTCTATTATGAATAGTTTGGCTTTAACATTCTCTATCTGTGTTTTGATGAGAATATACATGCAATTCTGATGGGTTATAGCTAGAAATAAAATTTCTGGTTCACAGTGTTGGCATATTGCTTAAGAGTTTTCCAAAATGATTGTTCCAATCATAATTCTAGCAACACCGTATGAGAGTTCCAGTTCTACACCTCTTCTTAAATACTTGGTGGAAAGTCAGAAGCAGAAGCACTAGAAATATGTACATGGGCATGTGTATGTATGAATATGTAGATATATATCTCTATTTCCATTTGTCTTTAATACACACACACACACAAACACCTGGTGTTAAAGGTTTGACCTTTATATTATGGAATCTGATTAAGTAGTTTCTGTTTACTGCTGTCTTCATACATGATGCTGAATCTTGGTGGTGTGGCTGTCCTACAAAATCTGGACCCTGTCATAAAAGTAAACACACACCCTTGTCTCAAGAGTCACAAAAGTGGATGGAGAATCCAGTGGAAGGTGGAATATTTGCAGGCTGACCCACTCACTGACTTATGATGTCAAGTGGAATCAGCAGATCAGTGACAATATGCATGAGCTATGAAATATGTATTGCTTCATACTCAACACTAAAAATCTCACTCAAGAATCTCTCTTATGGCCCACCTTATCCAGAAACAAACATTAAAGTGAATTCTGAGACATGGGTTTCAGCCTAGAAAAATTGACACATTACAGAGCTATGAAATTTGCTATTGTCATTCATTTTTATTTCAGCCATGCTGATGAGTAAGTAGAAAAGATGAATAGAGTGTTGGACATGTTTTGGATGACAATGCATGACTAATGTTGAGATATTGAGCAGGTTATTAGATATATGAGGGTTGTTGGGGAAAAATCCAGCCATTGTCAATACAACAAGGACAGTTAGATGTTGGATAGTTTCTGGACAGCCTTCTTATGCCTGAAGTGCAAAGTGAATTTCAAGACTAGAAATAAAGATACAAGGATTTTTCAGTTAATATGTAGTCTTTAAAGTCATTTGTAGAATAAGTGAAGTCCTCCTGGGAAAGCATTAAAGAAGAACAGTGAAACCAGGGCAGAACCCTTTGAAATACTAATTAATTTTGCTTAGCTAAGGAAATGATGCTTCATGAAATGGAACAGTGAGAGAGTAAAGAGGAAGAAAATCAAGAATGGAAGTATGAGAAATGCTAAAAGTGACTCAATAGTATACAGAATTACATTCCAGGAATAATTTGAAAATTAATAAGCATTTAAAAATTATGTTAGGCTGTTAGAGTATTAGTCACATTATATATCATGATTTTACATTTTTTGTGACTCTGATCTAAATCAAAAGATTTAATTTCTAATTAAAACCTTGACATTTGCCTCAGTAAATTTCTACCAGAAACCTACATTTTAACAAAATCAGTAGATTAAAGAAATATCAATTGTTAGATGACTATACATGCTTCATTTGAGCCAGTACACATATGGTGATTCCTGTCTAAATACGGTAGGATAAGTTAGCATTTCGATTCTCTACCTAGTTTACTGAAAAGGTAAAATCTCCCAGGAGATGATGTTTAGAATTAGCAAAACCAACTAATTAAATTTAATTAGGTCAACCTGCATGAGGTAATTTGCATAATTAATTTCAATCTTGTAGTACCCCAAAGGGAGGTAGAATTTGTGTATTTTTTGAAGAGAATTTCAGTAAGGAAAGAAAGGAAAAGAATAAAGGAAATAGGTTTAAATGTTAGAAAAGTGACCCAAAGTAATTTTTCATGATGTTTTATATGTAAGGACTTGTTTTATT
>PVJL010011370.1:0-43419 GCA_004026885.1 Lyroderma lyra | reverse complement strand
CAGGTTCATTCTTTTGCATATGTTTTTCCAGTTTCCCCAGCACCACCTACTAAAGAGGCTGTCTTTTCCCCATTGTATGTTTTTTGCTCCTTTATCAAAAATTATTTGTCCATATATTTGTGGGTTTATTTCTGGGTTTTCAGTTCTGTTCCATTGATCTCTTTCTGTTTTTTGCCAATACCAAGCTGTTTTGACTATTGATGCTTTGTAATATATGTTGAAGTCAGGGAGTGTAATACCACCAGCCTTATTCTTATTATCTAGTATTCTTTCAGCAATTTGAGTTCTTTTATTGTTCCAAATAAATCTGATAATTCTTTTAGCTATTTCACAAAAGTATGATTGTGGGATTTTGATGGGTATTGCATTAAATCTGTAGATTGCTTTGGGCAGAATGACCATTTAAACAATGTTAATGAGTTAGGAAGTATTGCTTCCTCTTCAATTTTTAGGAAGAGTGTGAGGATGATAGGTGTTAATTCTTCTTTGAGTGCTTGGTAGAACTCGTTGGTGAGACCATCTGGTCCAGAGCTTTTTCCTTTATGAAGATCATGGATACTCATTTCAATCTCTTCTGTATTGGTTGGTCTATTTAGATTATCCAGGTTTTCTTGGTTCAGTCTAGGTGGGCTATAAGTTTCTAGAAACTTGTCCATTTCTTCTAGGTTGTTAAATTTAATGGCATAAATTCCTTCATAAAGTCCTTCTTATAATCCTTTGTATTTTTGTGGTATCAGTGGTAATTTCCCCCCTTTCATTTCTAATTTTGGATATTTGTGTCTTTAAAATTCATCCTTTCATTAGTCTAGCCAGGGGTTTGTCAATTCTGTTTACTTTCTCAAAGAACCAGCTCTTCATTATATTAATTTTTTCTATTGTCCTTCTCTTCTCTAATTGGTTTAGCTCTGCTTTAATTTTTATTATTTCTTTCTTTCTGCTGACTTTGGGTTTTGTCTGCTCTTTTTTTTTCTAGTTCGTTAAGATGGGATACTAAGATGTTTACTTGTAATTTTTCTTGTTTCTTAAGATAGGCCTGTAATGATATAAATTTCCCTCTTATTACCACTTTCGCTGTGTCCTAATAATTCTGATACGTTGTCTTTTCATTGTCATTAGTTTCTGTATATTTTTTAATCTAGTCTTTTATTTTTTCTTTTATCTAGTCACTTTTTAATAAGATGTTGTTTAATCTCCATGTATATGTGGGGTTTTTTCTGCTTTCCTTTTACAGTTGATCTCCAATTTCAAAGCTTTGTGGTCTGAGAATACACTTGGTATGATTTCGATCTTCTTGAATTTGCTGAGTCTACTTTTGTGTCCCAGCATGTGGTCTATAGTTAAGAATGTTCCATGTGCACTAGAAAAGAAGGAATAGTCTTTTTTTGCTAGATGAAGTGTCTTGTAAATGTCAATTATGTCCAATGGCTGTAATGTGTCATTTAGATCTCATATTTCCTTATTTATTTTCTGTTTGGATGATCTGTCCATGGCTGTAAGTGGGGTGTTTAAGTCTCCCATAATGATTGTGTTTTTGCCACTTTCTCCTTTCAAATATGTTAGTAGTTTCTTTGTATATTTTGATGTTTTCTGATTAGTGTCAAATCTTCTTGTTGTTATCTTGTGCCTTTTTATCATTATGTAATGTCCATCTTTGTTTTTTACTATCTTTTTTAACCTGTAATTTATTTCATCAGATATCAGTATGGCAACTCCTGCTTTTCTCTGGTTATCATTTACTTGGAGTATTGTTTCCCATCCTTGGAGACAGCATATGGATGGGTTTTGTTTTTTAATCCAGTCTGCTACTCTGTGTCTTTTTATTGGTGAGTTTGCTCCATTCACATTTAGAGTGATGATCGATATGTGAGAATTTCATGTGGCCATCACTTATTTCTTTGTTTGTTTTTGTTTTCTTTTTGTTTCTTTCTTTCTGCCCCAACTTTATTTCAATTTTCCTGATGTTTTGTTTCATGTCAAAGAGCCTCCTTCAGTATTTCTTGAAGTGCTTGACTTGTGCTGGCAAATTCCTTCAGCTTCTGTGTGTCTGAGGTCTTTATTCCACTTACATATCTGAAAGATAATTTTGCTGGATAATTTATTCTTGGATGTAAATTTCTCTCTTTTAAAGTTTTGAATATTGGATTCCACTCCCTCCTGGCCTATAGAGATTCTACTGAGAAATCTGATGCTAGCCTGATGGGTTTTCCTCTAAAGATTATACTTCTTTTTTCCCTGGCTGCCTTGAGAATTATCTCTTTGTCTTTAGTTTTGGACATGTTTAGTACCATGTGTCTTGGAGAAGATCTGTTAGGGTCCAGATATCTCGGGGACCTGTTTTCTTCTTGAACTTGTAGTTCCAGATATTTCCATGGGTTTGGGAAGTTCTCATCTACTATTTGTTTGATTATGCTCTTTGTAGAGTGCTCTGCTCCTTCTTCTAATTCTATTATCCTGATGTTGTTTTGTGTCATGGCTTTCATTAGTCCTTGCAGAGTTCTTTCAATCCTTTTGCTTCTATATTCCCTCTCTTCCTCTTTCTAAGATGTTTCCATATTCTGATCTTCAATATCACTAATTCTTTCCTCCATCTGGTTGGCCCTGTTTCCTATGGCAGTTATTTTGTTTCTCACCTCTTTTATTGTATTATTTATCTCTTGCATTTCCAACTCAATTTTTTGTATGTTTGGAACTTCTTTGTTAAATTGTTCCTTTTGTTCATGAAGTTCCTTCTTTATGTCTTTCATCTCAGCCATGGAGTTCTGCCAGTACGTTTTCATTTCTCTCAGAGCCTTTAGAATGGCTACTTTGAATTCTTTGTCACTTAATTCAGAAACTTCTAAGTCTAGGAAGCTATCTTCTGCATAAATTTCATGTTCTTTCTGAGCAGTTTTAGTTTTTAAGGAATTCATCCTGTCTGCTGGGTTCTTCCTCTTTGACATGACGTTACGTTCAGTGGATCCCAGGAGCCCTGATTAGTACTTTTGTGTTGTCTTGCTGTAGGGCAGACACTAAGTGGCATTGGGGGCCAAATTTCAGGAGATAGGGGTATTGTTTATTTCTTTTTTTTGAATTCATTTTTATTGTTAGACTTATTGGGGTGACATCTGTTAGCAAGGATTACATAGGTTTCAGGCATACAATTCTACAGTGCATTGTCAACTTGATGTATAATAAGTTCACAACCTAATGTGACTTCTCTTTCCATCACCTTATATTTAGCTTCCCCCCCTCCTCTCCCACTCCCTCCCCTTTCTCCCCTCCCTAACCCACTCGTCCCCAAATAAACATTAAACTATTGATTGTGTCCATGGGTTATTTGTTTGTTCATTTCTTTCTTTCTTTGCTTTCAGTTTTATATTCCGCATATGAGTGAAATCATGCAGTTCTTTGTTTCTTCTGTCTGGCTTATTTCACTTAGCATGATGATCTCCAGGTCCATCCATTTTGTTGCAAATGGCAATATTTCATCTTTTCTTACAGCTGAGTAATATTCCATTGTGTATATGTACCACAGCTTCTTTGTCCAGTCATCTGTCGCAGGGACCTTTGGTTGTTTCCATGTTTTGGCCACTGTGAACAGCGCTGCAATGAACATTGGGGTACATAAGTCTTTGCGGACAAAGGTCTTCAAGTTCTTTGGGTAGATCCCCAGAAGGGGGATTGCTGGGTCAAATGGTAGCTCCATTCCCAATTTTCTGAGGATCCTCCACACTGCCTTCCACAGTGGTTGAACCACTTTGCACTCCCACCAGCAGTGTACCAGAGTTCCTTTTTCTCCACATTCTCTCCAGCACTTGTTATTCCTTGTCTTGTTGATAATAGCCATTCTCACAGGTGTGAGGTGGTATCTCACCGTGGTTTTGATTTGCATTTCCCTGATAGCTAATGTTTATTTCTTATTTCTGGTCTCCTGCCACATTTGGAGGCAGTGCGCATCTACCCTAGATCCCTCAGCTTCCTGAAGTTAGTTGATGAGGAAGGCTATGGGACAGGAGAGAGGTCAACAAAAGGCATGTTGGGGCAGCTCCACCTCATGCCCTATTCTAGGGAGGCTGGGTGATGCAGGCCGAGGCTGCTCTTGCTGACTGGGGAGAATGCTATCAAATCTGCCTTTCTTCCCCAGTCTTCTCTAGCAACCATCCTTTGGGACAAAGTCTGCAGGCTCGCACTGCTTGTAGAACCCAGAGGCACAAGAGCAGGCACACGCACCACAAGTCCAAAGCTGTGGGCCTGACCTCAGGCAGTATGAAGGCAGGCGGCTTGCCTCTTCAGCGGGCTTGGAACAGGAACCACAGTCGTGTGTTGCACTGAGGGCACTGGATGCCAAGGTGTCATCTCTGGGGTTCAGAGTCCTTACTCAACCCTCCCACCACTCAAAAGTTCCAGAGGCTGGCTCCCAAGTTCCGTCCTCAACATGCCACCCCAAAGCCCAGCTCCCCCACAGTCTCCCATGGTTCTGCCACTTTCCTGGATTTTACTGTTGTCACCTCTTGACCCTTCCCCTCATGTACACTGTGCTGCTCCCAGATAGTCAGCAGCAATCAGGTCCTGTTGCAACCTGTCTCTCCTCCCTCCCCTCTATCCCACTTGCCCTTTTCTCTCCAACCTTCAGAGGTTTCCTTGCGATGCGTGGATTTCTCAGCTGCCGTTGTGTTGCTCAGGGTCCTCTTTCTACATACATTTTTAAGAACCTAACAGATGTTTAATAAGAAGGTTGCCTGTACTTTCCTTTATGGGGTTCACTGAATATCTTTACTTTTGGATCCCAAATTTTAGCTCTTTCGCTCATTTTCTCTACCAGACAAAGAAGACATCCTTTACTGAACCTCTGGACCCCTGCCTTAAACTCATTTTCTCCTTTCAACAGCTTCAAGAGGCCCTTATCTCTGGTCTAGCTGTCACCCTGTTTGGATATAAATTGCCCTTTCAATCTTGATATGGACAAAAGTAAGGGTAAGACCATAAAGTTCTGGGACATAGAACTTGACCCTCCATATTATGCTGATGCATATCTATCCAAAGAGCTAGACTCCACTGTCTGTGGCTCCCCCTCCCCCCACCTGTGGGCCCTTGCTGCAGTTGCTTTTTTAATGAAGGAGAGTCACAAACTTACTTTTGGCCAACACATCTCTGTATATTTTCTCCACAATTTATCAGACCTTCTCACCCACAAAGCTCTACAGTCCCTCCTCAGTCTGAACCCAACAATTACAACTTCTCTTTATTGAACCAGCCCCCATTAGACTGCAAAAGTGCTCCTCTCTCAAACCAGCCTCTCTTTTACCTGTCCCAAACTAATCTTTCACCCATTCATGTACTGTAATGTTAGAGTTCAAAAGACACCATATCTCTAACATCACTTACCAATCCCTTCCCAGTGCAATGCATACTGTGTTCATAGATGCTAGCTCATTTTTACATGAGGGGAAAAGAAGCACAGACTATTCTGTTGTCTCCTCTGATTATGTTGTCAAATCTCATTCATTCCCAATTGGCATGATGTCTCAAAAACCTGGATTCATTGTCTTAATAAGAGCACTCACTTTGGTAATTATTCTTGAGGTAAATATATACCCTGGTTTGAAATATGCCTTTCACATAATACATAACCATGCCACTGTCTGACAAGAACAGGGATTCCTCAGCATTTGAGGATCACTCATAACTAATGGATCTCTAATTCCAGATAATTTAATGTGGCCCAGAGGCCCAGGACTGCAACTATTATACATTGGAGGGGGCATCCGACAAAAGAGGACACTGTCAGTCAAGGTAATAACTTTGAAAACAGGGAAGCCAGGGTTGTAGCTCTTCACCTGGCCATGACCTGCTGGCTGCTCTTGTTAAATTCCCTAAGGGTAACTTATGCTTCAGATGAGCAGCAATCTTTCTTAACATGGAGAGGGGCTAAATCTGAAGGCCCCTAATTACTTCTAAAAGGACAATATGTCCCAACCAAGGTTGAAATTTGGAGGGGTAAGTCACTGGCTGGAAAATTTACCCAGGCTGTGGTAAATTGGGAGTGCCAAAGCCTAGCCACTACACCACCAGGGAACACCCCAAGGCTGAAATTTATTCCATATTCTAATCTATTAGCAACTTCTTTCATCTAGGACATAAGCCTCTAACACAGCTTCTAAAATGTCTTATCTTTTGCTCCAATCTCTCCTCTAACCTACAAAAATTCATTCAAAACTGTCCAATTTGCTACTCTGTCTCTCACAAAGAAATATACATTCACCTCCCCTCCCAACACACAAGGCTAGGGGACGTGCACATGGTCAGGATTGGCAAGCTGATTTTACTCACATGCCTAATAATAAAAAGATTAAATATTTGCTTATTCTTGTAGATCCCTTCACAGAGTGGGTAGAAGCATTCCTCATCACCTCAGAAAACTCTTCCACAATAGTCGAGGCTTTAATCCAAGCCATTATTCCTAAATTTGGGTTTCCAATTTCCTTACAATCAGACAATGAACATGCTTCTGTTTCTCAGGTAACTCAACAAGTAATATGTTCCTTACATTTGAAATGGAACTTCCACATATTCAATTGATACTAATCCTCCAAAAAAGTAGAAAAGATTAATTCTGTTCTAAAAACCCACCTTACCCTACTTTCATTAGAATTTAAGGAGGCTTGGACATCCCTCTTACATATCTCCTTAATGCTTTTTAAGTCTACCCCAAGAATACCTGCCTTCTTAAGTTTCTTTGAACACAAACTAATGTATGGAAAACCATTTCTCTTAGATGGCTTCCAATTTTTTACAAACCCCTTGAGCAACTATCTTCCTACTCTCAATTATGCTAATCACACCTCTCATGTTTATCAAGCCAGGGGGCAGGTGTTTCTAAAGAATGATCATCTTTCAAAAACTTCTCAGGCACATGGCAAGGACTCTATCTCATCTTCCTAACAACTCCTACAGCAGCAAAACTACAGAGAGTATAAACATAGATTCACCTATCAAATCTAGATAGTCTAGAATCTTCAAAACCTTGTTTGATGCTCTCACTCCAGTACAGGTCACAGGCTTTTAAACTTCCTGCTTTTAGCTTGACCTCCATTTCAGGAGAGGACACACACAACATGATAATGACACCAGATGAATAACTGCCCACTTTCTTGCCTCAACTACTCTACCTTCCCTTCTAATACACCGTCCCCTCTGCTACTCCCAGCCACCCATCTACATATGCAAATACTGGCAACCCTAGCGACCCCTCCTCCATCTCTATTGCAGACCATCTCACCATTTGTGGGACTGCTACCATCAGGGTAGTTTTGACTACCTCTGCAATCAGATAATAGAGTGCTTCTTCCAGACCACTGATCCCTCCATTTAGCTATCATGCCTCCCCTACTCTACTTAGGTAGTCTTTTTATATCCTTAGATACCTTATTTTTATAAAAGCTATTCCATCTACAATCTATGACTTAGGCAATAAAACAGCAACTCTTCTTCATTTCAACTCTGCCTGATGGCTTTTTTTGTCCCCGAAATGGGGATATATAAGCAGGAATTAGGCACTGTCTCTCCCAATCTTCCCCAGCATACTCTCTATACTGGGGTTCTGAGTATACTGGGAAAAAACCCTGCAGAGAACTGAACCCTACATAATAAATATCATCAAAACTCCTCTTACCCAACACAAATTTTTGTTCTCCTCGGGAATCCTTTACACTCACCTTGTCAACAACATCGAATGTTTTCCTTTATGCATCATCAGCAGGTCTTTGGGGTAATTTCAGTTGGTAGGCTGGATCCAAGCCTCTGCAGAGTTTCCTTATTTCCCTATTTAGCTTGATTAATATGTCAGCCAGAATAACACTATCTGACAGGTGTTGGTCAATAATTTTTTTTTTACATTCAGGTGCTGTAGTAGCACTCCCTTCTCTAAATTTGACTCTCTGCACCTCTAATTATTGTCCAGAAAGGCCCCACAAGAAATTAAATGATTTTCTTGTTCAACTGAGTTGAAATTATGAAACCATCCTGTGAGATGAGAACACAGCCCTTCACTTCAATCCTTATCGAGTATCCATGTTCACTAATGTCATCAATCACACCTTCCATCATTTTCTCATAGATCCTCTCACTGTGGCTACTTTTGCAGCTCAGGGAATTCAATTCCTTGGTGTGATGTTTAAGAGGGGAGAAGGGAGGCATGCTACTGAGAAGACTAGCTCCTTTCTTTTAGTCAATATAATCTTTTAAGAAAGAATTTATTCCCTCAAAAGGTATCTTCTGGATTTGTAAATCAAATGGTTATTTACTCATTGCCTCAGGATGGAAGGGCACCTACTTTCTTAGGTACATGGTTCTTGCTGTCTTTTTAACCTGGGACAACAGCTTGCTCCATTTTTATCTCTGAGCTACTGGACACCTTGAGAAGACAGGGCCTGTGTACAACTACTCTCATTGTTGGACTAATTGAGTAGCCTTAGTGGGTACTGGGGATACCTCCTCCAAACTATTTGGAGCTACAGCAGAGATCTTAGCAAAGGCAGAAGCTTTTCCCAGGGTTGGTTTCAGATAGGCTGCATTTTCCTGCTGTCCACAGCCTTCTCCTCAGGAAGGAGTGCTAGGCTCTCTAAGACTCGCCACCCCCACGAACTGGGACCTGAGAATAGAACACTGGTGGCCAGCCCAGAGCTCGCTGCCCTACCACTGGGAGTGCATCTGCATCCAATCTTGGGTTAGGGCTTAGAGTGTCCTGCTGATGGTGCCCAATGAAGGCCACAGCATGGGCAGAAGGTGGTGTCTTGGGGATTTTGGTTGGGGGTGTGGGGAGCCAGCATTGCAGACCTGGAGTTTGACAGGTACTGGTAAGTGCTATGAGGAGTGAAGCACATGGTAGAGTAATGCTGGACACCTAATTCAGCTGCCCACATGAAGGAGCACATGTTGACAGCTCCAGCACAAATGGCAGGTTAAACCACTGCCTACCAGAGCTGGGGGAAAACAGAGTTCAGAAAGGTGGGCAGTGAAAAGTAGATGGTGTCCAGGCAACCCTGGAAGAGATCTGAGTCTCTGAGGTATGTGTGGGAGAGAGCAGACAAGAGCCTGCTGATGGCATGTTGGGACAGTCTGTGGGTTCTGCTCCTCAATCAAGAGGCTGCTCCTGGTTGATTAAGGCAGAACTACTTGGTGTGCTTGGAGCCCACAGTGTGTGTCTGGAACTCAGATTAGTCTCTGCTTGCAGAGGCACCCCACATTGTCTCAAATTTATGGATAAGCTAAAGATTATTTTCATCTTGGTGACATACACATTAGTGGAACCTTTCTGTGGGTGCTTTGCAACTGCTTTGTGACTAACCTGAGAGAAAAGATAAAAGCTGTACCTACATGGTGCATCTCTACACTAGGCCAGGTTCCAAGGAAAATTAGTGGGTGATTCTGAGGGAGATCGTACCTGAAGCACCAGAGCGCTTAGCTTCCATTTCTAGGACCTGAAGTGGCAGGTAATTCTCAAACTGGGCCTGACCTTTTTTTTAGAATTAGTTGCCCTGTTGCTTCCTGAAGATCATCAGATGTGAAAGAAATGCTTCAAATTGTATTTATTTTTTCCACCTATCTTACAAATGTTAAAAGGTATTTCTCAAATCAGAAGAAGACATTTTCTTTGGTAGTCTTTAAAAACTTAGGGGATTGTAAAGAACAAGCTTGAGGTGTGTGTATACTTATCAAATTATCATTTATTAGCAAATAGCCATATGTGTATGCATGCACACACACACAAACACATACATAAATCATAGTAAAATCATTAAGGGAAAACATTTTGTTTGTGTAAAGCTTCTTGAACTTCTAATTAAAAAAAAAAGACAAAGCTTGTTTATCCCTTATAAAAATGCAAGCTATTATGAACATAAGCAAGATAAAGAAATTATGAGTTGTTGCCAAAAATGCCAAATGGAATGAGGGGTCCTGCACTAAAACAGACTTTCTAGCACTTCACAGCTATGAGAGCATACTGCGTGTGAGTAAGGAAGTGAAAGGGGTTCTTCTTTCCTGCAGTTGGCAATCCCATCTTCAATCAAGGGTCCTTCAGGTCATAGTAGGTGCCTGCCACATGCCTGACTTTTCTTTCCTTCTTTACTCATTTTACCGTGGATGTATTTCAATCTTGTAAAAACAATGCACAAATGAGTAATGCATTTGTACTTTTATACTTGAAGTATGTGACAAGTGATGATAAAAACAATAACAAATTTGGTTTGTATTTTTAAAATATTAGTATAATTAGTGCTGTTAACACGGTGAGGCATTGAGGAGAGCTTTTTGGATGCCTTTTAATTTGTAATCACATGGAGAAGTGTGATTTGTAATCCCAATACATATTTTAAATGTATTTCTTTTTATGTAGTTTGCGCCTCTCCCATCAGATGGTGTTTCTTTTTAAAAATATTTTGGCTGGAGTACAAGTTCCTTTTGTGAATCTTGTCTGGCCTGAAGATTTAAAATATGATTTTAGTTGGAGGTGGAAGAGATACAGTGGGGCAGGAGAGAGACCTTATGCTGTTGGGAGAGCAGCTCCTATGTTCTCAGAGTTCCTCAGGAGTGTTCACCAAAGTGACCTGTATCTACATTAAGTTCTATATTTAAAGTCCCTTGTGCCTTTTTTAAAATCTCTTCTGTTGCCAGCACAGACAGTATGTCTCTCCAAAAATGTAAGTACTTAAACAGATAACTATGTTCATGGTGAATTTTATTTTTATAAAAATCAGTGAGCATTATGTTTGTTGAAAAGATTAAATAAAATGAATTTGCATACTTCCTGTTCAATAAAAGAAGTAAAAGTAACACTAAAATTAGAGTAGGTGAACTTTATTTTCACTTGCCTTATCTAAAGTTTATGGAAGAATAGACACTTTGTTTATTAACATGAAGCTGAAGGCCAGTGAGAGGATAATTTTACAAAATCCTCTTTAGAATTTTGAGGTGCAGATTGAGGGTGGTGTATGTATTTTGTTAAATGGGGATTTATTACTGACCCTCCAGGAACACCTGGCCTGTAGAGAAGTACAAGCTGTCAATAAGATCTCAAAACGAGGCTGGAAAGGCTGTGGGTCAGGACAGGAAAGGCTGTGGGTGCGTACTGTGTCAATTGATCCTGTGAAGTAAGAAAGCATTACCCAAGCAAGAACATAGGCAAGAGTGGCCAGAGAAAGGCCTGGCTCAACAAGTAAAAGGAGTTTCTCTGACCAGTATGCTGGGGATGAAGTGTCACTCAAGTATTAGATCTCTGAAGGCCACAGAGTGCTATTTTTAAAACTGGACCTTCACACTGAACCTGTGTGGGTGTAAGTTGGCTAGAGCTTTCATAGCAATGCACCACCAAGTAGGGGCCTAAACAACAGTGATTTACTGTCACAATCTGGAGGTTAGATGTTTAAAGTAAAATTTTAAGAAGGGTGGGTTTCCTCTGAGGTAAGCAATTTCTTGGGCATGTGAAACCCTGGGGCATCTTTTTCTCACTTAAAAATAAAGGTAGGGAGTTCCCTGATGGTGTAGTGGCTTAAGGCCTTGGTGCTAGCGCTGTCAGTGCTAGGCCTGCATTCATTTCCCAGCCAGGGAGCTACCCACATACCAAAAAAAAAAAAAAAAAAGCAACAAAAATAAATAAAAACAAATAAAAATAAAGGTAAAAAATTCTTCACTGCATTTTCCTAACAACAAATTAGTAATTGCAGTAAATTAGGAGTATGTTTGGCAATATTTGAAGTCATTAATGAGTTCCATCAGTGATAAGATTATCAGGAATGCTTACTCATCTCCTGGAAATTTGGAACCTGAAAAGGCCCACTGGTTTCATCCCAGGACCCTTGAAAACTAGGCTCTGATAACTTTGCCCTCATGGGTCACAACTCATGATGCTGCTGAGAGATCCTGTGGACTCTGCTTAACACAAAAGTAGTCCAAAAAGACAACTCAGAAAATATGGAGGGGGAGGAGGACAAGAAGGCGACTGGAGAGGAGGCCCCTAAAGCCTCTCCCAGAAAACACAATTGAACGGCCACCCAGGAGCCAAGAAAGAGGACCCTGAGTGACAAAAAATGACAGCTGAGACATCCACCTATTGCAAATAAACACCTAAGGGTTGGAGAGAAAGGAGCGTGCGGGAGAGAGGGGAGGGAGCAAAGACGGATCACAACAGGACCCGATCACGGCTGGCTGCAGTGCATGGGAGGGGAGAAGCCAAGAGGTGACAAGAGGAAAAACCCTAGCAAAGCGGCAGAACAGTGGGAGTTCATTGGGGAGCTAGGCTGGGGAGCTGGAATTTCGAGTGGCGAGTTGGGGACAGAGTTTGGGAGCCAGCCTCTGGAACTCTTGAGTGGTAGCAGGGCTGAGCGAGGACTCTGAACTGCAAAGATGACATCTTGGCTCTAGGCTCCCTTGGGACCCATAGCGCAGATGCATGCGGCTCCTGCACAGGGATGCAGTTCCTGGTCCCGGCCCGCTGTGGGGGCAGAAGGGTTGCCGGCGTGGCATGCACAGCTCCTGCATGGGGTTGCGGCTCCTGTTCCAGACTCGCTGCAGAGGTGGGCCGGCTGCCTTCCTACTACAGGGTCAGACCCACAGCTTCGGACTTATGTGCACAACTGCTTGCGGGCCCCTGGGTCCTAAAAGCACTGTGAGCCCACAGAATCTGCCCCAACATTTGACCACGGAAGGAGGCCTGGGAAGAAAGGCAGATTTGATAGCATTCAGCCCAGCCAGGAGGAGCAGACTTGGCCCACATCACCCAGCTTCCCCATCATAGGGTGGAAGGTGGAGCTGCCCCAGTGTGCCTTTTGTTGACCTCTCCCCTTTCCTACAACCTCCCCAACCAACTAAATATCTACAGGAAGCAAAGGGACCATGATAGATGTGCACTGTCTCCAAACGTAACAGGAGACCAGAAATAAGAAATAAAGAACCCGTCTCTCTCCCAAAATTTGCCCCCCAAGTAGCACCTCGTGTCTGACCTACAGCAACACACCACAAAAGTACCAATCTGGGCTCCTGGGCACTATTGTACATAACACCCCATGTCAAAGAGGAAGAACCCAGCAGACAGGATGAATTCCTTAAAAACTAAAACTCCTCAGAAAGAACAGGGAAGCTTTTTAGACCTAGAACTTTCCGAATTAAGTGATAGAGAATTTAAAGTAGCCATTCTAAAAGCTGTGAGAAAAATGAAAACATACTGGCAGAGCACCATGGCTGAGATAAACAACATAAAAAAGGACATGAATGACATAAAAAAGGAACTCCAAGAATAAAAGGAACAATTTAACAAAGAAATTCAAAACATAAGGAAGATTGAGATGGAAATGCAAGAGATAAATAATACAATAAAAGAAGTGAGAAACAAAATAACTGTCATAGGAAACAGGGCCAACCAAAACGAGGAAAGAATTAGTGATATCAAAGATCAGAACATGGAAACAGCTAAGAAAGACGAAGAAAGGGAATATAGAACCAAAAGAAAGAACTCTAAAAGAACTATCTGACTCCATGAGACAAAACAACATCAGGATAATAGAAATAGAAGAAGGGGTAGAACCCTCTACAGAGCACATACTCAAACAATAGTAGATGAGAATTTTCCAAACCTATTGAAAGATGTGGAACCCCAAGTTCAAGAAGAAAACAGGTCCTCTAGATACCTAGAACCCAGCAGATCTTCTCCAAAACACATGGTACTAAAGATGTCCAAAACTAAAGACAAAGAGACAATTCTCAAGGCATCCAGGGAAAAAAGAACTATAATTTTTAGAGGAAAACCCATCACACTGGCATCAAATTTCTCAGCAGAAACTCTGCAAGCCAGGCGGGAGTGCAATCCAATATTCAAAAATTTGAAAGAGAAGAAATTCCAGTCAAGAATAAATTATCCAGCAAAATTATCTTTCAGATATGAAGGTGGAAAAAAAGACCTTCTCAGACACACAGAAGCTGAGGGAATGTGCCAGCACTGGCTGGCACTCCAAGAAATACTGAAGGATGCTCTTCAACCTGAAACAAAACATCAGGAAAATTGGAACAAAGTTGGGGCAACAAGAAAGAAGCAAAAATAAAACAAAAACAAACAAAGAAATAAGTAATGGCCACAGGAAATTCTCATATATCAATCATCATTCTAAATGTTAATGGACTGAACTCACCAATAAAAAGACACAGAGTAGGAGACTGGATTAAAAAACAGAATGCATCCATATGCTGTCTCCAAGAAACACACCTCAGCCATAAGAAGAAACACAGACTCAGAGTGAAAGGATGGGAAACAATACTTTAAGCAAATGGTAACCAGAGAAAAGCAGGAGTTGCCATACTGAAATCTAATGAAATAAACTTCAGGTTACAAAAGATAGTAAAAGACAAAGATGGACATTACATAATGATAAAAGGCACAATACAACAACAAGAAGACTTGACACTAATTAATATATATGCTCCCAACCAGGATGCACCAAAATATACAACGAAACTACTAACAGAATTGAAAGGAGAAACTGATGAACATACAATCATTGGGGGAGACTTAAACACCCTACTAACAGCCATGGACAAATCATTCAAACAGAAAATAAATAAGGAAACATCAGCTCTAAAGGACACATTACAGCAATTGGACATAATTGACATTTACAGGAAACTTCATCCAGCAAAGAGACTATTCCTTCTTTTCCAGTGCACATGGAACATTCTCAAGGATAGACCATATGCTGGAACACAAAAGTAGCCTCAGCAAATTCAAGACCAAAATCATACCAAGTGTATTCTCAGACTACAAGGCTTTGAAATTGGAGATCAACTTTAAAAGGAAAGCAGAAAGAAACACATATACATGGAGATTAAACAACAGCTTATTTAAAAAGGACTGGATAAAAGAACAAATAAAAGGGGAGATTAAAAAGTATATAGAAACTAATGACAATGAAAATGCAATAATATCAGAATTATTGGCACACAGCAAAAGCAGTAATAAGAGGGAAATTTATATCACTACAGGCCTATCTTAAGAAATAAGAAAAATCATAAGTAAACATCTTAGCATATCATCTTAACTAGAAAAAGAAGAGCAGACAAAACCCAAAGTCAGCAGAAAGAAAGAAATAATAAAAATTAAAGCAGAGCTAAACCAACTAGAAAACAGAAGGACAATTAAAAATTTCATATTACGAAGAGCTGGTACTTTGAGAAAGTCAACAAAATTGACAAACCCATGGCTAGACTAATCAAAGGACAAATGAAAGGACACAAATATCCAAAATTAGAAATGAAAGGAAAGAAATTACCACTGATACCACAGAAATACAAAGGATTATAAGAAAATATTATGAAGGACTTTATGCCACAAAATTTAAAAACCTAGAAGAAATGGACAAGTTTCTAGAAACTTATAGCCTACCTAGACTGAACCAAGAAAAACTGGATAATCTAACTTGACTAATTGATAGTGAAGAGATTAACATGATTATCCATAATCTCCCTAAAGGCAAAAGCCCTGGACCAGATGGTTTTACCAACGAGTTCTACCAAGCATTCAAAGAAGAATTAACACCTATCCTCCTCAGACTCTTCCAAAAAATTGAAGAGGAAGCAATACTTCCTAACTCATTCTATGAGGCCAACATTACCCTAATTCCAAAGCCTGGCAAAGACAACACAAAGAAAGAAAACTAGAGACCAATATCTCTGATGCACACAGATGCAAAAATTCTAAACAAAATATTAGCAAACAGAATACAACAATGCATAAAAAAGATCATACATCATGATCAAGTGGGATTCATCCCAAGAACACAAGGATCATTCAACATACGAAAATCAATCAATGTGATACACCATACAAACAAAATCAAAGATAAAGACCATATGGTCATTTCAATTGATGCAGAAAAAGCTTTAGACAAGGTACAACATCCATTTATGATCAAAACACTAAATAAAATAGGTATAGAAGGAAAGTATCTCAACATAATAATATATGACAGACCCTCGACTAACATCGTACTGAATGGGGAAAAGCTGAAGCTTACTCCCCTAAAATCAGGAACAAGACAGGATGGCCCGTGTCACCACTACTATTTAATATAGTACTGAAAGTTCTAGCCACAGCAATCAGGCAAGAGAAAGGAATCAAAGGTATCCAAATTGGGAAAGAAGAGGTCAAATTGTCACTATTTGTGGATGACATGATCCTTTATATAAAAAATTCCAAAGATTCCACCAGGAAACTATTAGAAACAATAAATGAATATAGTAAAGTCGCAGGATACAAAATCAATGTACAAAAACAACAGCATTCCTGTATACAAACAACGAATCCACAGAAAAAGAAATGAGGGTGTCAACTCCTTTTGCTATCACAACAAAAAGAATGAAATATCTGGGAATTACCTTAACAAAAATGTGACAGACTTATACACGGAAAACTGTAAGATACTTTTGAAAGAAATTGAAACAGACTTTAAGAGGTGGAAATATATCCCCTGTTCATGGATAGGAACACTTAACATTGTTAAAATGACCATTCTGCCCAAAGCAATCTACAGATTTAATGCAATACCCATCAAAATCCCATAATCATACTTTCATGAAATAGATAAAAGAATTAGTAAATTTATATGGAATTATAAAAGACCTCAAATTGCCAAATCTGTACTACATAAAAAGAATAAAGCTGGTGTCATTACATTCCCTTACTTCAATTTATATTACAAAGCATCAAGAGTCAAAACAGTTTGGTACTGGAAGAAGAACAGAAATATAGACTAATGGAATAGAACTGAAAACCCAGAAATAAACCCACAAATTTATGGACAAATAATTTTTGATAAAGGTGCAAAAAACATACAATGGGGAAAAGACAGCCTCTTTAATAGGTGGTGCTGGGAAAAGTGGAAAAACATATGCAAAAGAATGAACTTGATCGGTGAACTCTCTCCAAATAAAAAATTAACTCGAAATGGATTAAAGACCTTCATATAAGACAGGCAACAATGAACTGTATAGAAGAAAACATTGGTACTAAACTTATAGACCTAGGACTCAAGGAAGACTTCATGAACCTGTCCTCAAAGGCAAGGAAAGTAAAAGCAAAAATAAATGAATGTGACTATATCAAACTAAAAAGCTTCTGCATAGCAAAAGAAACCATCAACAAGGCAAAGAGACAGCTAACTGAATGGGAGAAAATATTTGCAAAGAATGCATCAAATAAGGGTCTAATATCTAAAATAGATAAAGAACTAATAAGACTTAACAACAAAAAAACAAACAACCCAGTTAAAAAGTGGGCAGAAGAACTAAACAGACACTTCTCCCATGAAGAAATACAAATGGCCAGCAGACATGAAAAAATGCTCATCCTCATTAGTTATCAGGGAAATGCAAATCAAAACCACAATGAGATACCACCTCACACCTGTTAGAATGGCTGTTATCAACAAAACATGGAATAACAAGTGCTGGAGAGGATGTGGAGAAAAAGGAACTATGGTATGCTGCTGATGGGAGTGCAAATTGGTACAACCACTGTGGAAGGCAGTGTGGAGGTTCCTCAGAAAATTGGGAATGGAGCTACCATATGACCCAGCAATCCCCCTTCTGGGGGCCTACCCAAAAGACTTGAAAACCTTTGTCCGCAAAGACTTATGTACCCCAATGTTCATTGCAGCGCTGTTCACAGGGCCAAAACATGGAAACAACCAAAGTGCCCTGCGACAGGTAACTGCATAAAGATGCTGTTGTACATATACACAACGGAATATTACTCAGCTATAAGAAAAGATGAAATATTGCCATTTGCAACAAAATGGCTGGACCTGGAGATCATCGTGCTTAGTGAAATAAGCCAGACAGAAAAAACAAAGAACTGTATGACTTCACTCATATGCGGAATATAAAACTGAAAGCAACAAAGAGAAAAGAAATGAACAAACAAACAAATAACCCATGGACACAATCAATAGTTTCATGTTTATTTGGGGTTGAGTGGGTTAGGGAGGGGAGAAGGGGGAGGGAGTGGGAGAGGAAGGAGGGGGATCTAAATATATGATGATGGAAAGAGAACTGAAACAAAAATAAAATAAAATAAAAAATAAAATAAAATAAATAAAAATTGCATCTCCAAGTACCAAAATGTATTAACCTTCTCTAAGTTGTATGGTTATAATGCAATTTAGTATTAGAGGACGTTTCCTTCAGATAGATAGGGAAAAAATATGGAACCACCAAACTGAGTGGCATTGTAAAACCTGAGACCATGATGAGCTACCCCAGTAAGTGGCAGTGAGACACATGTGATGATGCAGTACCTCTCTAAGGAGCAGCACTGCCACACATAGAATGACGCATAGAAATCCCAGGAAATTGAAGTGGGACAAGTGAAATTAAACAAAGCCACCCAATTAAGCATCAGCAGTATACCTTGTATGATCAGGGAAACCCAAGTGATTGGAAGTGCAATACAGGAGACGAAGCAGAGGCACGCCACTGAGTGACAATGGGTTACCCAAAAGGACAAAAGCTATTTCAATGACAGCAGTGCTACATAAGGGTCAATACATAGACACCTACTATGTGAGGAGCAGTGAGACACCTAGGATGATGCAGATCACCTCAGAGAGTGGCAGTGGAACACAGGTGATGACTCAAAGCCACCCCAGTCTGCAAATATAAACACATGAAATGACACTGAGCCACCGCTGTAAGCCACAGATAACCTGATATGATGAGAGGCTACCTTTGTTGAAAATTAGTGGAAAATGTGGGACAATGCAAAGCATGTGAATGAGCAGCATTTGTACACCTAGGATGATGCGCAGCCACCCTAGTAAGCTGAAGTGAGACACATGACACAATGCATTGCCACCGCATTAAGACAGTGAGGCAATTCAAACAGGGCTGAGCCACACCAGTGAGTGGCAGTGAGCAACTTGATACAAAACCAAGCAACCCCAGTGAACTTCAGTGGGATACCTGCCATGGTGCACGACAACTCAGGGCACAAAAGTGAAACACCTAGAGTCACAGGGCACAAAAGTGAAACATCTAGAGTCACAGGGCACAAAAGTGAAACACCTAGAGTCACAGAAAGCTGCTACATAAATGGCAATGAAACACTTGGGATGACACTGTACCCTTCTGGTGAGGTACACTGGAAAACCTCGGATGACATGGAACCACTCAAATCAGCAGCAGTGAGGTACACGAAACCACACAAAAGCATGGCCTTGAGACACATGTAACTTCACAGAGCCATCAGAGATGCAGTAAAACACCTCCAGTGTTGTGGAGCCTACCCAGTAAGCAGCAGTGGGATACCTAGATTGAGGAGGAGCCACCGCAGTGAGTAGCAGTAGGAAACCCGGGATGAACGCAAGCCCACACCTGAAGAAACTGGGAGTCACTCAACTGAATAATATTGTGAAACCTGGGACTACATGGAGCCACCCTAGTGAGAGGCACTAAAACCCATGTAATGGTATAGAACCACTAGAGTGAGACATGTCAGATGACACATAGCAAGTCTGGTAAACAGAAGTTGAAGAACCGAGACTACATGAAGCCAGCACTCAGAGCAGCTAAAGGAATACTTGGAAAAATCAGATTCACTTAAGTGAGTGGTAGTAAAACATGTAAGACAACACAGAACCATCCTAGTGACTGACAGTAGAAAACCTGGAATGATGCAGGCTTATGGATTTTAACTGGCATACAGAATTACACATCTGCTCTACAGCTTCAGTGATGCTTTGCAGAATATGTACCCATTACACACCAAGAGATCACTGGGTAAACCACAGGAAACAGAAAAACGTTTGTAGAAGTGGAACCGTGACAACCCGCAGTTTACTAAAGTATTAGCAACAGCTATTTTGTCAAGTGTGTGCTTTATTTGAAAGAACAAAGTTTGTCACACATTATTAATCAGGTGTGTTTGGCTTCTTATATTATACAGCTAATACTGACCATAAAGTTTCTGAGATGTTTCCATAGAGCTACAATAATGATATTATTGATAGAATACATTGGGCACTGTTTTATGTTACCCAAATTTTGTTTATAAAAGTAGTTCATGCTTGAAAGAGTGTGACTCAGTAAAAGTGATCATTAACTGAGTGAATCTTCTCACTTTTTATAAACCTTGCAGTAACGTTGTGGCACAATTTTTATTCATTGTTTTCTAACAACCTGCTTGCAAATGATTTTCAAAGCAGATTATGTTAAGTGCTCTGCTCACAAGTAAGAAAAACCTCATGAACTGCTCAAAGGAACTCTCATCTTGATGCACCAAAAGAGTGTTCACCCAACACTGCTTCTGTACATTTTATGAACTAAGGTAAATGAACATTCACAGTGAAAGCGTTTTGTTGCAGTCTTTCCCTTTCCCTGGGTGTTAGTTCTTACTTAAATTATTCAAGCTAGTTGTTGACTGCTACTGCAAATATTTACATATGAAACAATTATGTATACTGTGCTTGTTTTTCATAGATGGTTATCTGAAGTAGCAGTCACCAACTGCCTTAAATGATTTAAGCAACATTTTCACAAATAACAAGGCAGACACTCATGAAACAAAATGGTGGGAGTTCCCCGATGGTGTAGTGGCTTAAGGCTTCGGCATTGGCGTTGTCAGCGCTGTGGCCTGGGTTCGATTCCCAGTCAGGGAGCTACCCACATACCAAACAGCAAAAAAAAAAATAAATAAATAAAAATAAAAAATGCTTTCATGGAAAGTGTTGACTTAGGTTCATAAAATTGCATGAGAGCATACATAATCAAAAATTCTTTTTTTGGGGGGTGGGGTGTAGTTCCCTGGCTGGGAATCTAACCCAGGCCACAGCGTTGAGAGCACCAAAGCCTAGCTACTACATAAGCAGGGAACCCCCACATAATCAAATATTCTAACACACTGAAGAATTAACTGTTGGAGAAGTGCTCTTTTGGTGCATGGAAGTAAGAACTCATTCAAGCAATTCATGAGGTATCTTTTACTTTGGAGAGCACTCTCAAAGAGCATTCATTGATAAAAGGTTCAGAAAAGTTTGCAAATAGGTTGTAAAAAAAAAAATCAAAAGTTAGTGTACAACTATTCTCCAAGATTTCTCAAAGTGAGAAGTTTTACTCAGTGAACAAACAATTTTACTGAGTTTCTCTTTTCAATATCTGAACTCATCCAGATAAATGGTTTTGGTAACAAATAACTTGAGTGAACATCTTCAGTCAGTAATGCTCTAAGTTGAAAATTACCTGAAAACAACTGTAAATGTCCACAGCAGTAATGTTTGCAAGACTGAAAGAATCTCAGTTCAATAATTGACAAACTTCTTACTTTCAAAAGAGGCAAACATTTGACTTGAAATTTTCTTCCTAACATACTGTAAAGGTTCTGTTTTGTTTTCTACAAAATCTTTTAAGTTACCAATTGTAATTCAATATTTTGTTGATCAATATATTACACATTCTGCGAAGCATCACTAAAACTTTGGACCAGGCTTGTATTCTGTATGCCAGGCAACTATCCATATGAAATGCATTGTACATAGTACCGGTTCAGTAAGAAAAGAAGATACACAAAGTGCTTTACCTAGATGCTACTCAAGCAAACCTGTGTTCTGATTGTCATAGAGGGAGTATCCGTAACTTTTGTAACCTTGTGAGCTACAAACAGAAAGTCTTTCTTTCAGTTTTTTGTTTGTTGGTAGCTTTCTTTGGTTTCTTGAGAAATGTAAAATGTTCATGTTACTTTCTCAAAAACTAGTAGTCCTTTCTCAGTCTCTCGGGAGTGTGTGGGTTCTGAGAGTTCAATAATTTTACCACTGTATGAAACATTTCCATGAAATAAATTCAAGGGATTTTGCCTACAATATCTTGGTGAATGTGGTAATGTTTAAGCAACTTTCAACAAATGTACTTCTCTGTAATATATTGGAGGAGATGTCTCCACACACCATAATTCTAACAGGAATATTTGTGTCACTTCCCAGCCTTTTAGCTACAATTGAGTGTAGAATCTATTCTTACCAGAATGCATGTGAATGTTTTCCTCAAATGGCATCTATTCACATAGAATGTTTAAATCATTCCTTTTATAAACCTTTTTCTGAGAGTAAATGTAAGGAATCATTTGTTCAGAAACTACATTTACAGTACATATAAATGGTGAGTTTTTTCTATCCAAACTTTTCCTCATTCAGTATACTTAAGGCTGCAATAATTCTGGAAGTGTCTTACGTAAAATATACAAGGCCATCTTATTTATTGGTAGAGAGACACCTGGTATTATGCACCTACACCCTTCTATGAAGCAGTGAAACAATTAGTATATGTGAAACCACCCCATTGAGTAGCAATGAAAAGCATGAACACCACAATGCCACTTCAGTGAATGACACTGAAAAACTTGGGATAATGCAGAGTCACCCAGTGCCTGGTAACGAAATACAGAATGAAAGGGATCAACCTCAGTTAGTGAAAGTAAAACACCCAGGGGGTAAGGCCAAGCCACCCCCATGAGTCATCGAGGAAAAGCAGAACTGAATGAAAGCCACCCCAGTTAGCACAGTGTTGTGTAAAGCCATTCAAAGGAATGGTCTTACGACACCCATAAAAACATAAACCCACCCAGCAAGCAGAAGTGGCAAACAATAGAGGATAAAGAGCCATTGCAGGGAGCTCCATTGAACACACGAAGGACAACTCAGACCCATCCTAGTGAGTGGCCGTGGTACACCCTGCACAATACAGAGCCATGTCAGGGAGTGGCACTGAGACACCGTGATTGACAAAAACCCACAAGTGTTGGCTGCTGTAAAACATCAGAGTATGCACAATGACTTCAATGAGCAGTAATGGGAAATGTGAGGCAATAACAACAGCATTTAGTGTCAGTAAGACGGTAAGGATGATGCAGATCCATCATGTAAGTGGCTGTGCAGCACCTGTAATGAAATGGAGGCAGCCAAGTGAGTGGCAGTGGGACACCTGGTGTAATGCAAATGCAACACATAGAGTGGCCATAGGATACCCTGGAATATATAGAGCCACCCCAGTGAGTGGCCATAACACAACTGAAACAATATTAAGGTACTCTTTTAGAAGCAGTGAGACACTGGTGGTGATGAAGAGCCACCTTACAGAGTGAACTTGGGACACCTGAATTGAAATATAGCCCCCCTAGTGAGCAGTAATGAAATGCCAGAATTAACACAGACCCAGGCCATGGTGAATGATTGAGACAGCTCATATAATGCAAAACCACCTTAGAAAGCATAAGTGATAAATGACTAAGACCACACAGAGGGTAACAGTGAAACACCAAGAATGACAAAATGCCACACCACTGTCAGATAAACACCAAAAAAACAAAAAACAAAAAACAAAAACACAAGCAACGCACAGAAGCAACAGTGAGACACCTGAATTTAAGCAAAGCTACTTCAATTATCAGCAAAGGACTTAGATAACTCAATGCCACCTCTGTGAGCAGCAGTGGAAAACCTAAGACAATGCAGAACCACCTGACAGAATGGTAGGTGAACAATCAGAATGACGTTGAGCTACTTCAGTGAGAGATAATAGAACTCCTGGAATGACAGAGATCCACCCAAGTGAGCAAAAATGTGACAAGTGGCATCACACAGTGCAACCTCAGTGAGTAACAGTGAGACACCTGAAAAAAAACACAGGCACCTGTGTGAGTAGCCCTAGAAGAAAACTGAAATGATTTGAAGCCCATCCAGAGAGTGGTTGTGCACCATCTCAGGTGTCCTAAACGTTCACTGGATGTCTTTGTGTTGTCCCAAGTTTCTAACCACCATTCACTGGGGTGGTTTGCCATCACTTGAATTGTTTCGCTGTTGTTTACTGGGGTGACTGCGTGTTGCCTCAGGTGTCCCACTTCCACTTTCTGGGGTGACTGTGGTTCATTTTACAGGTACAAAAGTCAATTGCTCCATTGCTGCTTACTTGGATGGCTCTGCTTCATGTCACTTCTCCACTGCTTCTCAATTGAATGGGTCCATGTGGTTTCAGGAGTTCCACTGACATTTACTGGGGTGTCTGTGTATCATCCAGTGTATCCCATTGCTGCCCACTAAGGTGGCACAGTGTTGTCCCAGATGTTTCACTGCCACTCATTGTGGTGACTCTGCATCATCTCGGGTGATTCACTGTTGATGACTTGGTTTGCTTTGTGTCACTTTAAGTCATCAACTGACTTAACTGATTGAAATACCGTTTAAAAAAAATGACATGGCTGAATCTGTTGAAACAAAATGCTTAGAAAGAACATGTTGACTTACCTAGGTTCATGAAATTTGCACAAGCAGTACATAATAAAATATTCAATCACACAGAAGAATTTAGTGTTGGTGACATGCTGTTTTGGTCAATAAAAATGAGAGCTCATTCAAGCAATTCATAAGGTTTTTCTTACTTTGGATAGCAGAGAGTACACATCAGAAAAGGTTCAGAGGGGTTTCAAGTAGGATGTAAGAAAACAATGAATCAAAAATTATTGTGGTACATTTCTGCAAGATTTCCGAAAAGTGAAAAGCACCACTAAGTGAATGAAGAGTTTTAATGAGTTTCTCTCTCTGATATCTTAACTCATTCTGATAAATTGTTTTGGTCAGAAATAGTTGAGCAAAGGTCTTCAATCAATAATGCACTAATTAGAAAATTATCTGAAAATGAATGTAAGTGTCCTCAGTGATATTTTTTAAAATATAAGATGAAAAGCATCTCAATTCAATAATTGAAGAACTTTGTTCTTTCAAAAAGGCAAATGTTTGACATGAGATTTTTCCCACTTTGGTAAGCTTCTGTTTTCCCTTCTAAAAACCCTTTATGTTACCTAGTAATAACACAATTTTTTCTTGATAAATATATGTTATACATTCTGTACAGCATCACTGAAACTTAAAACCAAACTCATATTCCATATGGCAGTTAGCTATTCATGGAAAATGCATTGTACATGGTACTGGTTCAATTCATGGTCAGGTTGGAGTTCTGCTGGGGCTCTCTGTAATGGTCAGGTTGGGTGTCTGCCAGGAGTCTCTATCGTGGTCATTTGGGCATTCAGACATGTGTTCTCTGTGGTGGTTATGATTCAGGTGTGTTGGATGGATGGAGATCTTTGTGCCTGGTCAGGTTAGGTGTCTGCCTGTGCTGTTCTATTTGGAGATTTGCTGGGGTCTCTCTGTTGGTCAGGTTTGTGGACTACTGGGTGCTGTGCTTGTTAGGTTGGGTGCTAGTTGGACATGTATATCCTTCCTGGTCAGGTTTCAGGTCAGCAGGGTCTCTGTGCTTGCCATGCTGATTTTCTCCCTGAGCTCTCTACATTGGTCAAGTTTCAGGTTGGGGGGGGGCTGTTCTGGTCAGGTTGGGGTCACTTGGGAGTCTTTGTGCTAGGCCCATTAGGGTTGTGCTTGGGTTCTCCTGTTAGCATTTCTATAAAACCTGCCTGGCATCTGTCCTGGTCATGTTTGGAGTCTGCTGGGATATCTTTGCTGGTTTTGTGTGTGCCTGCAGTTTCTGTTGTATTGACATTGGAGGTCTGCACTGGGGCTCTTTTCTGGTCAGTGTGGGTTCCAGCTGGAACTGTCTCTGTTGTTCTGTTAAGGGTCTGCTAGGTCTCTCTGTGCTGGCAAGGTTAGGGGGCCTCCAGGGGTGTCTGTTGTGGTTTAAATTGGTTTGCTTTGGGAGTCTCGGCCAGTCAGGTTTGGGGTCACCTTGGTCTCTGTGCTGGACATGGGCTGATGGCCTGGGTTTTCTGTGACAAGTCGTGGTAGGGGTCTCCAAGTGGTCACTGTGCTGGTCAAGTTGGAGGATTGCTGGGGATTCTGTGTTTGTCAGACTGTGTATACCTGTGTTCTTTGTGCTGGTCATGTCAATGTTCTGATGGAAACCTCTGTGCCCAGCAGTGTTGAAGATCTTGCTGGAATGTCTGTGCTCATCAGTTTGGAAGTCAACCAATGTCTATTACCTTGGTTTTCGGGGATCTGCTGGGTATATCTTTGCCAGTAAAACTGGGTGCCTGCCAGGAATCTTTCTGCTGGTCAGGCTGAAGTTTTTCTTGGAGTCATTGTGTAGTTTGTGTTGGCTTTCTGCCTGTGGTTTCTGTGCCAGGTAATGTTGGGTATTCCAGGGGTCTCTTTGCTGGTCAGATTGGAAGGCTGCCTGGGGTCTCTGTGCCAGTCAGGTTGTCTTAGCTCATCACATTGGGTTTGATCGCGGGTCTCTATTGTTCAGGTTGATGGATGGTTTCTGTTCTCTCCACTGGTGAATGCTGGAGTCTGCCTGGAATCTCTGTGTTTGTCACTTGGGTATCTGCCTTGGGTCTCTTTGCTGCTCAGGTTGGGGGTCTACCTTGAGTCTCTGAACTGATCAGGGTTGAAGTCCACATGGGGTCTCTGTGCTTGTTAGGATGGGTATCTGCCTGTGGTCTCTGTGCTGCTCATGTCAACGGTATGCTGGGATTCTCCATGTGCAGTCACATTAGGGGAGTGCTGGGTGTTCTCTCCAATCCCAACTAAAGCTAGAAATGGCCTGAATCTAGGACCAGGGGGAGGGGTTTAACATTGGGCAAGGGGCCTTTAGAGAACACATGGAGGCCATCAGGTCCCTCCTACTCGTGCTCTGAGGTTGCGGCCCCTCCAGGAAAATTCTATGAGGTACCACTGATGATTCGAACAGGTCTCTGCACGTCCTCCCTAATACATTTTCCTTGGGAACTCTGCTTATGATTGTGGGTGTGGGAATGGATGGGGTGGAGCTACCCTGTGGCTGAAATTGCCTCTCTCCTGACCATGGCCATTGACTGGTCCTTCATTCCTTGTAGACTTGCCTGGAGCTCTACACTGGATTTCACCTTACCAGAGAAAGGTGGATATTTATAACAGAACTTGGTCATGGGCAGAAAATTGAGGCTCCCTGGCTTCAGCCCTGAAGATCACCAGTGCTGTGCTGTGTGCTGGCCACTTGCCCCGGGCCTAAGCTCTGGTTTTGGTTTATCCCAAAGGCCGGCTTGGGTGCACTCTTGGGCTCTGAATGCTTATGCATGTGGTGGAAGTTCACTGGAATGTTCTTGCAGGACTCTCCACAACTAAGGATGCCTCTTCCATGCCACCAAAAACAGCCCAGGAGTACTAGGAGAGAGTGGGCCAGTCCCATTGCACACCTACTGTTGCAGATCCACATAGGATAAGCCTCCTGGGAAACAAGGCACCCATTCTATAAGGTTGGAGGTTTCTTCTGCACTCTGAGTATAACATCATTCACAGAGGTCAAGGCTACTTATCCCTGAGGTCGATGTAGTTGCCAGGTCATGGTGAGAGTTCAGACTAGGCTATGCTCTTTCTAGTACAACATTGCCTCTTCTGTGGGGCCCATTCTCATCTAATACCTGATGTTTCCAACACCCCAGCATCTTCAGGGACTGCAGATTAATCCAGCGGGTAGAAAGTCCTGAAATTTCCTTAGAGAACTCAGTGGTGCCCTGTTAGGCCAGGTCCCCACATTGCGCTCAGAACACCTCAGGGGGCTTACAGGGCCCACAGAGGGAAGACCATATATAGAAAAACTGACATCCAACCTGGGAAGAATATGGCCTGGCCAGAGTAAACAGCTTCATTCTGACTGAACTCCAGGGCTGAGGGGGCTTGCTTGGCCAATGTCTTGGTCCACAGCAAGGTTCATGCGGTGGAGTTACGGTGTCAGCTGGTGCCTCTGGTCTGCCACCTTCAGGTGTCAGACGCAGAAACTGCCAGTCTATGAGTGCTCCCCATCCTAGGTCTGTGGGGAGTAGGCTGTAAAGTGTGGCAAGATTTCAACATATGGGCTCCACGTTAGTGACCAAAATTTAAGGAGGAGTATTTTTTTTTTTTAATGTTGCTTGGGAAAGGTCTCTGGAGCCTGCATTTTCCTGGGAATGGAAACCAGGCCCTCCAGTTCTGGGGCCTGAAGGGCTCTTGCACAATGGCTGAGGCAGTCCAGTGCTCACAGGATCCAGGAATGCAGACCTCCTAGAGCATTGGCCCAGGAAGTAGGCCCCAAAGCCCCTGTCACTCAGGGGTTACATGATGGTTATAAATTACCATGGACTAGGCAAAAGGTGAAACTGGAAGGTCAAGAAGAAGGGATAATGAAATCTGGGGTGCACCTTTGCTTGGCCCATATGTGAGCATCCGCAATGAGTGGCAGTGAGACCCCTGAACACAAGCAGATCCAATCAAGTCAGAAGCAGTGAGACACCTGAAATCACACAAATCCACCTCACCGAGTAGCAGCGAAACACCCGGGACAATGTAAAGCCACATCAGGGAGTGCTTGCAAAACAAGTGAAATGACAGAAAGAAACGTTAATGAGTTGAAGTTGGACACTTAATGTTAGCATGAGCCACCCAAGGAAGCACCAGTAGGACACTTGACATGAAATGGAGCCACCCCAGGGAGCAAGCATTTCATACCTGGGACAAAACAAAGCCATTCTAATTGACAGTGGGACACCTGTGACTATGTAAAGCCAACCCAGTAAGCATCAGATGGACACATTACAGGACACAAATCCACTTCAGTGACACAAAGCCATTTCATGAGTGGCAGTGGAACACCTGGGATGATGTGTTGCCACCCTGGTGAGTGGTAGTGGGATGCATAGGCCAATGCAGAATGATTCAAGTGAGCAGCAATAGCACACGTGGAATCACACAAACCCATGCAAGATAACAGCCTTGGGGCTTTTGGAACCACATGGAGCCACCAGAGTAGGAGGCAGCAGCACACCTTTTGAGTTATTGTAAATCCAGTTGTCTCAATGCCACTCCCTGACATGGCTCTGTATTGTGCATGGTGTAACATGGCCTCTCATTGTGGTGGGCCTTAGTTGTCCTTGGTATGTTCAATGCTACTCCCTGCAATGGCTTCTTATCCTCCCTGATTTACCACTTCCGCTTGCTGGGTGGGTTTGTGTTTTTATGTGTGTCTTGATGTCATTTTTTTAAATTCATTTTTATTGTTAGACTTATTGGGGTGACATCTGTTAGCAAGGATTACATAGGTTTCAGGCATACAATTCTACAGTGCATTGTCAACTTGATGTATAATAAGTTCACCACCTAATGTGACTTCTCCTTCCATCACCTTATATTTAGCTTCCCCACCTCCTCTCCCACCCCCTCCCCTTTCTCCCCTCCCTAGCCCACTCGTCCCCAAATAAACATTAAACTATTGATTGTGTCCATGGGTTATTTTTTTGTTATTTCTTTTTTTCTTTGCTTTCAGTTTTATACTCCGCATATGAGTGAAATCATGCAGTTCTTTGTTTTTTCTGTTTGGCTTATTTCACTTAGCATGATGATCTCCAGGTCCATCCATTTTGTTGCAAATGGCAATATTTCATCTTTTCTTACAGCTGAGTAATATTCCATTGTGTAAATGTACCACAGCTTCTTTATCCAGTCATCTGTCGCAGGGCACTTTGGTTGTTTCCATGTTTTGGCCACTGTGAACAGTGCTGCGATGAACATTGGGGTACATAAGTCTTTGTGGACAAAGGTTTTCAAGTTCTTTGGGTAGATCCCCAGAAGGGGGATTGCTGGGTCAAATGGTAGCTCCATTCCCAATTTTCTGAGGACCCTCCACACTGCCTTCCACAGTGGTTGATGCCATTCTTTTGAATGACTTTACACACCATTCTTCTAACTGAGGTGGCTTTCATTCACTTCTGCTTTCCCTTGGCCACTCATAGGGGTAGATTGGCTTACCGTGGGTGTTCCACTTCCACTAACTATGGTTGCTCCCTTTCATTCTGTCTTTCATTACCAGCCACTAGGTGACTCTGCGTTATCCCAAGTTTTTCAGTGTCTTTCACTGAAGTGGCATTGAGGTGTTCCAGGTTATTGACTGCTGCTCACTGAGGTGGTTTCACATATACTAATTATTTCACTGGCATTGTGTGTGTCTCTGTGGTGTTTGAAATATCTCACTGCTGCATAGTAGGGTGTTGGTGCATAATCCCAGGTGTCTCTCTACCAATAAACAAGATGGCTTTGTATCATCTTAGGTAAGACACTTCCAGAATTATTGCAGCCCTAAGTATACTATATGAGGAAAAGTTTGGATAAAGAAAAGCCACCATTTATATTTACTGGAAATGTGGTTTGTAAATAGATGATTCCCAACATTCATTCTCAGAAAAATGTGTATAAAAGGGATGCTTTAAACATTCTACATGAGTAGACACCATTGAAGTATAACATTCACAAGTATTCTGATAAGAATAGTTTCTACACTCGATTGTAGCCAAAAGACTGGGAAGTGACAGAAGTATTCCTGTTGGGAGTCATGTGTGTGGAGAGATCTCCTCCCATATATTGCAAAGAAGTACGTTTATTGAAAATTCCTTAAACATTACAACTTTACCTAGATATTATAGGTAAAATCCCTTGAATTTATTTAAAGAAAATGTATCATACGGTGATAAAATTATTGAACTCTCAGAACCCACACACTCCCGAGAGACTGAGAAAGGACTACTAGTTTTTGAGAAAGTAAAGTGAACATTTTACATTTCTCAAGAAACCAAAGAAAGTTACCAACAAACAAAATCTAAAAGGAAGACTTTCTGTTTGCAGCTCAAAAGTTATGGATACTCCCTCTATGACAATCAGAACACAGGTTCTAGGTAAAACAATTTGTGTATCTTCTTTTCTTATTTAACAAGTACCATGTACTATGAATTTCACATGAATAGTTAACTGGCATACAGAATACAAGTCTGGTCCAAACTTTTAGTGGAGCTTCATAGAATGTGTAACATATATTGATCAACAAAACACTGGATTACAATTGGTAACATAAAAGGTTTTGTGGAAAACAAAACAGAAGCTGTACAATGTGTTAGGAAAAAATTTTCAAGTCAAATGTTTGCATCTTTTGAAAGTAAGAAGTTTGTCAAATACTGAACTGAGATTCTTTCAGTCTTGCAAACATTACTGCCTGTGGACATTTACAGTCATTTTCAGGTAATTTTCAACATTATTGACTGAAGACATTGGATCGAGTTATTTGTTACCAAAACTATTTATCAGGATGAGTTGAGATATTGAAGAGAGAAACTCAGTAAACGTGTTTGTTCACTGAGTGAAACTTTTCACTTTCAGAAATCTTGTGGAATAGTTGTACATAACTATTGATTCATTTTTTCTTACAACCTATTCACAAACTTTTCTGAGCCTTTTATCTATGAGTGCTCTTTGAGTGCTCTCCAAGTAAAAGATATCTCATAAATTGCTTGAATGAGCTCTCATTTTCGTGCACCAAAAGAACATGTCTCCAACACTTAATTCTTCGGTGTGTTAGAATATTTGATTATGTACACTTTCGTGCAATTTTATGAACCTAAGTAATCAACACTTTCCATGAAAGCATTTTTGTTTCATGAGTTTCAGCCTTGTTATTTGTGAAAATGGTGCTTAAATCATTTAAGGCAGTTGGTGACTGCTACTGCAGATACTCATGTATGAAAAACATGCACAGTTACATAATTTTTCATATGTAGATATCTGCTGTAGCAGTCAGCAACTAGCTTGAATAATTTAAGTAAGAACTAACACCCAGGGAAAGGGAAAGTACCGCAACAAAGTGCTTTCACTGTGAATGTTCATTTACCTTAGTTCATAAAATGTGCAAAAGCAACGTTGGGTGAAAACTCTTTTGGTGAAGATGAGAGTTCCTTTGAGCAGTTCATGAGGTTTTTCTTACTTGTGAGCAGAGCACTTAACAAAATCTGCTTTGAAAAGAGTTTGCAAGCAGGTTATTAGAGAATAAAGAATCAAAAATTGTGCCACAACTTTCCTGCAAGGTTTTTAAAAAGTGAAAAGATTCACTCAGTTAATGATCACTTTTCTGAGTCACTTTTTTTGAAGCAGAAACTCCTTTTATAAACAAAATTTGGGAAACGTAAAACAGTGCCAACTATATTCCATCAATAATATAATCATTGTAGCTTTCTGGAAACATCTCAGAAACTTTGCCATCAGCAATATCTATATAATATAAGAAGCCAAACACATCTGATTAATAATGTGTGAAAAACTTTTTTCTTTCAAATAAAACACACACTTGACAAAATAGCTTTTGCAAATATTTTTGTAAACTGGGGGTTGTCACAGTTCCACTTCTACAAACGTTTTTTTTTCTTTCCCATGTTTTACCCAGTGATCTCTCAATAGATAATGGGTATATGTTCTGCAAAGCATCACTGAAGCTATAGAGCAGACATGTAATTCCATATGCCAGTTAAAATTTATCAACCTGCATCATCCCAGGATTTCTACTGTCACTCACTGGGATAGTTCTGTGTTGTCTTACATGTTTTACTGCCACCCACTTAAGTGACTCTGATTTTACACAGTATTCCTTAGCTTCTCTGAGTGCTGGCTTCGTGCAGTCTCAGTTCTTCAACTTCTGTTTACTGGAGTTGCTCTGTGTCATCATATATGTCTCACTCAAGTGGTCTTGTACCATCACATGTGTTTTAGTGCCTCTCACTGGTGTATTTCCACGTAGTCCCAGGTTTCACAGTATTGTTCAACTGAGTTACCCTTGGTTTCTTCTGGTGTACTGCTGATCTCACTGTGAGGGCTTGCTTTCATCCCAGGTTTCCTACTGCTACTCACTCTGGTGGCTCCTCCTCATTCCAGGTATACCACTGCAGCTTACTGGGTGGCCCCACATCACTGGAGGTATTTTACTGCCCCTCTGATGGCTCTGTGAGGTTACACAGGTCTCAAGGTCACTCTTTTGTGTCACTTCGTGTGGTCCCATGTACCTCACTGCTGCTGATTTGGGTGGCTCCAAGTCATCCGAGGTTTTCTAATGCACCTCTTCAGAAAGGTACTGTGTCATCTGAACTGTTTCACTGTCATTTATGTAGCAGCCTTCTGTGCCTCTAGGTGTTTCGTTGTTGTACCCTGAATTGTTGTGCACCATGGCAGGTGTCCCACTGAAGTTCACTGGGGTTGCCGGATGTCGTATCAGTTGCTCACTGCCACTCACTGGTGTGACTCAGTTCTGTTTCAATTGTCCCACTATTGTGTACTGTGGTGGCAATTCGTTGTGTCATATCTCTCACATCATCCTAGGTGTACAAATGCTACTCATTCATGTGGCTCTGCATTGTCCCACCTATTCCACTACTTTTCACAAAGGTAACCTCTCATCATTTTAGGCTATCTGTGGCTTACAGGGGTGGCTCAGTGTCATTTCCTGTGTTTATATTTGCTGACTGGGGTGGCTTTGAGTCATCATATGTGTTCCTCTGCCACTCTCTGAGGTGCTCAGTATCAGCCCAGGTGTCTCACTGCTCCTCACACAGCTGTTCATTGAAATAGCTTTTGTGTTTTCAGGAGTCCCACTGTCAGTCAGTGATGCAGCTCTACTTCATCTCCTGTGTTGCATTTCCGATCAATTGGGTTTCCCTGATCATACAAGGTATACTGCTGATGCTAAATTGAGTTGCTTGGTGTAATTTCAGTTGTGCCATTTCAGTTTCCTGGGATTTCTATGCATCGTTCTATGTGTGGCACTGGTCTTCCCAAGGGAGGTACTACATCATCACGTGTGTCTCAATACCATTCACTGGGGCAGCTCACCATGGTCCCTGGTGTTACAATGCCACTCAGATTGGTGGCTCCATATTATCTGAGGTGTCATTTTGCCACTCACTGTGGTGGCTCTGCATCGTTTTAGGTATCCCACTGCTGCTCACTGGGTTGTCTTGTATTACCCGAGGCGTCCCACTGTCTCTCACTCTGGTGGCCCCATGTGGACCCAAAAGCCCCAAGGCTGTTATCTTGCATGGGTTTGTGTGATTCCACGTGTGCTATTGCTGTTCACTTGACTCATTCTGCATTGGCATATGCATCCCACTACCACTCACCAGGGTGGCAACACATCATCCCAGGTGTTCCACTGCCACTCATGAAATGGCTTGGTGTCACTGAAGTGGATTTTTGTCCTATAATGTGTCCATCTGATGCTTACCGGGTTGGCTTTACATAGTCACAGGTGTCCCACTGTCAATTATTAGAATGTTGGTTTTTTTTGTTTTTTTTTGTTTGTTTGTTTGTTTTTGTCCCAGGTGTGCAATGCTTGCTCCCTCAGGTGACTCCATTTCATGTCAAGTGTCCTACTGGTGCTTCCTTGGGTGGCTCATGCTAACATTAAGTGTCCAACTTCAACTCATTAAGGATTCTTTGTGTCATTCCACTTGTTTGGCAAACGGTCCCTGGTATGGCTCTACATTGTCCCATGTGTTTCACTAGCACTCAGTGAGGTGGATTTGTGTGATTTCAGGTGTCTCAATGCTCTGACTTGATTGGATCTGCTTGTGTTCAGGGGTCCCACTGCCACTCACTGTGGATGCTTACATATGGGCCAAACAAAGGAGGACCCTAGATTCTATTCACCCTTGTTCTTCACCTCCCAGCTTCACCTTTTGCCTAGTCCACGGTAATTTATAACCATCATGTAACCACTGAGTGACAGGGACTTTGGGGCCTGCTTCCTGGGCCAATGCTCTAGGAGGTCTGTATTCCTGGATCCTGTGAACACCATCCCAGCTATTTTGCAAGAGCCCTTCAGGCCCCAGACCTGGAGGGCCTGGTTTCTATCCCTGGAAAAATGCAGGCTCCATAGATATTTCCCAAGAAAGATTAAAAGATGCATTTTCATGTAAAAGCTCCTTTTTAATGTTGGTCACTAACGTACAGCCCATCTGTGAACTTTTGCTGCACCATACAGCCTACTAGCCACAGACCCAGGATGGGAAGTTCTCAGAGACTGGCAGCTCCTGTCCCTGTCACCTGAAGGTGGCAGACCAGAGGCACCAGCTGACACCCTAACTTCACCACATGAACCTTGCTGTGGACCAGGACACCAGTCAAGCATACCCCCAGGGCCCTGGGGTTCATTCAGAATGAAGCTGTCCACCCTAGGCAATCCATATTCTCCTCAGGATGAATGTCAGCTTTTCTAGACATGGTCTGCCCTCTGTGGGCCCAGTAAGCCCCCTGAGGTGCTCTGAGAGTGGGTGGGGACCTAGCCTAACAGGTAACAGTTGGGTTATCTAAGGAAATTTCCAGACTTTCTACCCCCTGGATTAATCTGCAGTCCCTGAAGAACTTGGGGTGCTGGAGACCTCAGGTATTAGCTGAGAATGGGGCCCACAGGAGAAGTAATGTTGTTAACAGCAAGAGCATGGCCTTGTCTTACCTCTCACCATGACCTGGCAACTACATCAACCTCAGGGATAAGTAGCCCTGACCCCTGTGAATGATGTTATACTCAAAGTCCAGAAGAAACCTCCAACCCTATAGAATGGGTGCCTAGTTTCCCAGGAGGCTTATCCTATGTGGATCTGCAACAGTGGGTGTGCAATGGGACTGGCCCACTCTCTCCTAGTACTCCTGGGCTGTTTTTGGTGGCATGGAAGAGGCATCCTTAGTTGTGGAGAGTCCTGCAAGAACATTCCAGTGAACTTCCACCACATGCATAAGCATTCAGAGCCCAAGAGTGCACCCAAGCCGGCCTTTGGGATAAACCAAAACCAGAGCTTAGGCCCAGAGCAAGTGGCCAGCACACAGCACAGCACTGGTGATCTTCAGGGCTGAAGCCAGGGAGCCCCAATTTTCTGCCTGCAACCAAGGTCTGTATAAATACCCACCTTTCTCTGGTGTTGCAAAATCCAGCGTAGAACTCTAGGCCAGTCCATGGAGAATGAAGGACCAGTCACAGGCCATGGTCAGGAGGGAGGCAACTGGGGTCAGCCACAGGGTTGTTCCACCCCATTCACTCCCAAGCCCACATCAGAAGCAGAGTTCCCAAGGAAAATGCATTAAGGAGCATATGCAGATACCTGTTCGAATCATCAGTGGTACCTTGTGAACTTTTTCTGGAGGGGCCGCAACCTCAGAGCACAAGTAGGAGGGACCTGATGGCCTCCAGTGTTCTCTAAAGGCCCCTTGCCCAGTGTTAAACCCCTCCTCCTGGTCCTAGATTCAGGCCATTTCTAGCTTTAGTTGGGATTGGAGAGAACACCCAGCACTCCCCTAATGTGACTGCACATGGAGAATCCCAGCATACCGCTGACATGAGCAGCACAGAGACCACAGGCAGATACCCATCCTAACAAGCACAGAGACCCCATGTGGACTTCAACCCTGATCAGTTCAGAGACTCAAGGTAGACCCCCAACCTGAGCAGCAAAGAGACCCAAGGCAGATATTCAAGTGACAAACACAGAGATTCCAGGCAGACTCCAACATTCACCAGCGGAAAGAACACAAACCATCCATCAACCTGAACAGTAGAGACCCGCGATCAAACCCAATGTGATGAGCTAAGACAACCTGACTGGTACAGAGACCCCAGGCAGCCTTCCAATCTGACCAGCAAAGAGACCCCTGGAATACGCAACATTACCTGGCACAGAAACCACAGACAGAAAGCCAACACGAACTACACAATGACTCCAAGAAAAACTTCAGCCTGACCAGCACAAAGATTCCTGACGGGCACCCAATTTAACTAGCAGAGATATACCTGGCAGACCCCCAAAAACCAAGCAAATCGGTAGACTTCCAACCTGATGAGCACAGACACTCCAGGAAGATCTTCAACATTGCTGGGTTCCGAGTCTCCCAGCAGAACACTGACATGACCAGCCAAAGAACACAGGTATACTTTTAGCTTGACAAGGACAGAATCCCCAGAAATTCTCCAGCTTTACCAGCATAGAGACAACTTGGATACCCCTACCACAACTTGTCAGAGAGAACCCAGGTCACCACCTCATGTCCAGAATAGAGACCAAGTTGTCCCCAAACCTGACTGGTTGAGATTCCCAAGGCAAACCAATTTAAACCACCACAGACACCCTTGGAGGACCCCCAACATTGTCAGCACAGAGATACCTAGCAGATACTTAACATGACAATCACAGACAGTTCCAGCTGGAACCCACACTGACCAGAAAAGAGCCCCCAATGCAGACCTCCAATGTAACCACAAACAGAGACTGCAGGCACACCAAGACCAGCAGAGTAATCCCAGCAGACTCCAAACCTGACCAGGACGAACCACAGGCACATTTTAAAGAAATGGTAACAGGGGAACTTAAGCAAAACACTAATGGGCCCAGCACAAAACTCCCAACTGACCCCAATTTGACCAGAACACCAACCCTCACCAACCTGAAACTTGACCAATGCAAAGACCTAAGGCAGAAACTCAGTAAAACAAGCACAGGGACCCTGCTGACCTGTAACATGACCAGAAAGGATACATGTATCCAACTAACACCCAACCTAACAAGCACATTACCAAGCAGTCCACTAACCTGACCAGCAGAGAGACCCCAGCAAATCTCAAAACAGAATAGCACAGGTACCTCAGGCAGACTCCTAACCTGATCAGGCACAAAGATCTCCAGCACATCCCTATCATAACCACCACAGAGAACCCATGGCTGAACACCCAAATGACCATGATAGAGACCTCTGGCTGATGCCTAATCTGACCATCACAGAGAGCCCCAGCTGACCCCCAACCTGTCCAAAACAGACCCCCAGTGCAGACCTCCAATGTGACCAGAACAGAGAACCTAGGCACACACCAGACCAGGAGCGTCCTCATCTGAGTTCAAACCTGACCAGGATAGACCCCAAGCATAGTTCTAATGTGACTAGAAACAGATACCTCCAGCAGACCTACTGTTTGCAGCTCAGAAGGTAACAGAACTGTATTATACTCCATCTATCACTATCAAAACACAGGTTTGCTTGAGTTGCCTTTATGTAAAGCACTCTGTGTATCTTCTTCTTGAATTCATCCAGTACCATGTACAATGCATTTCCCACGGATAGTTAACTGCCATATGGAATACGAGTTTGGTTTGAAGTTTCAGTGATGCTATACAGAATGTATAACATATATTTATCAAGACAACATTGAGTTATTACTAGGTAACATAAAAGGTTTTTAGAAGGGAAAACAGAAGCTGAACAAAATGTTAGGAAAAGATCTCATGTCAAACATTTGTCTTTTTGAAAGATAAAAGTTCTTCAATTATTGAACTGAGATGCTTTTTATCTTCATATTTTAAAAATATTACTATATGAGGACACTTACACTTTTTTCAGGTAATTTTCTAATTAGTTCATTATTGTCTGAAGACCTTCACTCAACTATTTCTGAGGAAAACAATTTATCAGGATGAGTTCCAATATCGGAGAAAGAAACTCACTAAAACTCTTCATTCAGTGAGTGACTCTTTTTACTTTTCAGAAATCTTGCAGAAAAGTTCCACAATAAATTTTCCTTCCTTGTTTTCTTACACCATACTTGCAAACCCCTCTGAATCTTTTTTGATTAGTGCTCTCTGCTCTCAAAAGTAAGAAAAACCTTATGAAATCCTTCAATGAGCTCTCATTTTCATTCACTAAAATAATGTGTCATCAATACTAAATTCTTTTTTATGGTTGAGTACTTTATTATGTACTGCTTGTGCAAATTTCATGAACCTAGGTAAGTTGACACATTCTGTCTAGGCATTTTGTTTCAACAGATTCAGCCATGTCATTTTTCTTAAATTGTATTTCAATCAGTTAAGTCAGTTGGTGTCTTAAGGTGACACAAAGCAAACCAAATCATCAACAGTGAATCACCCGAGATGATGCAAAGCCGCCACAATGAGTGGCAGTGGAACATCTGGGACAACACTGAACCACCATAGTGAGTAACAGTGGGATACACCAGATGACGCAGAGGCACCCCAGTAACATCAGTGGAACTCCCATAACCACATGGACCCATTCAATTGAGAAGCACTGGGAGAAATGACACATGGGAAGCAGAGCCATCCATGTGAGCAGAAATGGGGCACCAGAAAAGACTCAGAGGCACATGACCAATTGATCTTTGTACTTCTAAAATGACCCACAGCCACCCTAGAATGTGGAAGTGACATACTTGAGACAACACGCATTCACCCCAGTAAACTGCAGTGAAACAATTCAGATGATGGAGAATCACCCCATTGAATGGTGGTTAGAAACTTTGGACAACAAAAAACCACCCCAGTGAACATTTAGGAGGACATTTGAGATGATGCACAACCACTCTCTGGGTGGGCTCCAAGTAATTTCAGTTTTCTTCTACTGCCATTCACTCAGGTGGCTTTATGGTGTTTCAAGTGTCCCACTGTTGTCCACTGAGGTGGCACTGTGATGCCACGTGTCACATCTCTGCTCACTTGGGTGGCTCCCTATCATTCTAGGAGTCCTATTGTCTCTCAACTGAGGTAGCTCAGCATCATTCTGATTGTTCCCCTACCATTCTGTCAGGTGGTTCTGCATTGTCTCAGATTTCGCACTGCTGCTCATGGAGGTGGCATTGCATTATTTAAGTCCTTACTTGTAATGGAAGTAGCTTTGCTTAAATTCAAGTGTCTCACTGCTGCTTCTGTGTGTTGCTTGTGGTTTTGTAATTTTTTTGGTGCTTTTTTACTTTGCAGAACGAATCCACACAGTGCTCACCCACACCCTTTCCACCCTCGTTCTAAGATATTTTTGGCAACTCCTCTACAGACCAGGTGCTCCTGAAGGGTCAGTGATAAATTCCCATTTGACAAAATACCATACACCACTCTCAATCTGCACCTCAAAATTCTAAAGAGGGCTTTATACAATTATCCTCTCCCTAGCCTTCAGCTTCATGCTAATAAACAAGGTGTCTATTCTTCCATGAACTTTAGATTATGCGAATGAAAATAAAGTTCACCTATTCTAATTTTAGTGTTACTTTTACTTCTTTTATTGAACAGGAAGTATGCAAATTTATTTTACTTTATCTTTTCAGTAAAAAAATAATGCTCACTGACTTTTATACAAATAAAATTTGCCATGAACTTGGGTAGCTGTTTAAGTGCTTATCTTTTTGGAGGGAGATACTGTTTGGGCTGGCAACAGAAGAGATAGAAAAAAGCTCAAGGGGCTTTAAGTATAGACCTCAATATAGATACAGGTCACTCCTGAGGAACTCTAAGAGTATAGAACAGCGGTTCTCAACCTGTGGATTGCAACTCCTTTGGAGGTCGAGTGACCCTTTCACAGGGGTCACCTAAGACCATTGGAAAACACATATCAGATATTTACATTACAATTCATAACAGTAGCAAAATTACAGTTATGAAGTAGGAAAAAAATAATTTTATGAGGGTCACCACAACATGAGGAACTGTAGTAAAAGGTTGTGGCATTAGGAAAGTTGAGAACCACTGGAGAAGCTGCTCTCCCAACAGCATAAGGTCTCTCTCTTGCACAACTGTCTCTCTTCCACCACCAACTTACATCATATTTTCAATCTTCAGGCCAGGAATCAGTTAAGAATGTACAAAAAGATGAAGCCAGATAAGATTCACATAAGGAACTTGTACTCCAGCCAAAATATTTTTAGAAAGAAACCCTTCTGATGGGAAAGGAGCAAACTACATAAAAAGAAATACATTTAAAATATGTATTGGAATTACAAATCACACTTCTCTATGTGATTACAAATTAAAAGGCATTCAAAAAGCTCTCCTCAATGCATCACAGTGTTAATGGCACTAATTATATTAACATTTTAAAAATACAAACCTATGTAATCCTTGCTAACAGATGTCACCCCAATAAGTCTAACAATAAAAATGAATTAAAAAAAAAATAAAAAATACAAACCAAATTTGTTATTGTTTTTACCATCACTTGTCAAATACTTCATGTATAAAAGTACAAATACATTACTCATTTGTGCATTGTTTCTACAAGATTGAAATACACCCATGGTAAAATGAGTAAAGAAGGAAAGAAAAGGCAGGCTTGTGGCAAGCACCTACCCCTACCTGAAGAACCCTTGATTGAAGATAGGATTGCAGACTCTGGGAAGGAAGGACTCCTTTGACTTTCTGGCTCACTCACAGTGTGCTCTCATAGCTGTGAAGTGCTAGAAAGTTTGTTTTAGTGCAGGCCCCTTCATTCCATTTGGCATTTTTGGCAATAACTCATAATCTCTTCATCTTGCTTATGTTCATAATAGTTTGCATTCATTATAAGGAATAAACATGCTTAGGTTTTTGTTAAAAATTAGAGCTTCATGAAGCTTTACACAAACAAAATGTTTTCCCTTAATGATTTTACTATGATTTATGTATTTGTGTGTGTGTGTGTGTGTGTGTGTGTGTGTGTGTGTGTGTATGTGTGCGCTCGCCCATATGGCTATTTACTAAAAAATCATAACTTGATAAGTATACACAAACCTCAATCTGGTTCTTTACAATCCCCTAAGTTTTTAAAGAATACCAAGGAAAATGTCTCCTGATTTCGGAAATACCTTTTAACTTTTATTAAGATAGGGGGGAAAGATAAACACATTTTCAAGCATTTCTTGCACATCTGTTGATCTTCAGTAGGCAACAGGCATCTGACTCTGAAAGAAGGTCAGGCCCAGTTTAAGAGTTACCTGCCACTTCAGGTTCTAGAAAGGGAAGCCAAGTGCTCTGGTGCTTCAGGCACCATCTCCCCTGGAATAAACCAGTAATTTTCCTTGGAACCTCCCTAGTGTGGAGGTACACTGCGTAGGGCTAGCCTTTGTCTTTTCTCTCAGGTTAGTCACAAAGCATTTGCAGGGCGCCCACAGAAAGGTTCCACTAATGTGTGTGTCACCAAGATGAAAATAATATTTAGCCTATCCATAAATTTGAGACAACATGGGATGGTTTTGCTTTCACTGGCCTCAAAAGCACAGGCTAATCTGAGTTTAAGACACACACTGTGGGCTCCAAGTGCAGCAAGTAGCTCTGCCTTAATCACCCAGAAGCAGCCCTTTGATCGAGTAGCAGAACCCACAGAGACTGTCCCAACATGCCATCAGAGGTTCCTGTCCGCTTGCTCCCTCAGAGACTCAGATCTCTTCCAGGGTTGCCTGAACACCATCTATCTTTGCTGCCCACCTTTCTGAACTCTGTTTGCCCCCAGTTCTGGTAGGAGGTGGTTGAACCTGCCATCTGTGCTGGAGTTGTCAACATGTGCTCCTTCATGTGGGCAACTGAATCAGGTGCTCAGTGTTACTTTGCCTTGCGCTTCACTCCACATAGCATTTACAGTACCTGCCAAACTCCAGATCTGCAGTGCTGGCTCCCCACACCTTTGCCCCAAATCCCCAAGACACCACCTCCTGCCCATGCTGTGGCCTTCCATTGAGCTCCATCAGCAGGACACTCTAAGCCCCACCCCAATATTGGGTGCAGGTACAGTCCCAGTGGTGGGCCAGTAAACTCTGGACTGGCCATCAGTGTTCTGTTCTCAGGTCCCAGCTTGTGGGGTTGGCGAGTCTTAGAGAGCCTAGCACTCCTTCCTGAGGAGAAGACTGTGGACAGCAGAAAAATGCAGCCGACCTGAAACCAGCCCTGGTAAATGACTCTGCCTTTGCTAATATCTCTGCTGTATCTCCAGACATTTTGAAGGAGGTATCCACAGTACTCACTCAGGCTACTCAATTAGTTCAACAATAATGGGTAGTTGTACACGAGGCACTGTCTTTTTCTCAAGGTGTCCAGTAGCTCAGAGAGAAAAATGAAGCAAGCTGTTTTCCCAGGTTACAAAGACATCAGGAACAATGTACAAGAAAGAAGATGCCCTCTGTCCTGGGGGAATGAGTAAATAAGCTTTTGATTCACAAATCCACAAGATACCTCTTGAGGGAATAAATTCTTTCTTTGAAAGTTATATTGACTAAAAGAAAAGGGATAGTCTCCTCAGTAGCATGTCTTCCTTCTCCCCTCTTAAACATTGTATCAAGGAATTGAATTCCTTAAGCCTCAAAAGTAGCCACAGTGAGAGAATCTATGAGAGAATGGTGGAAGGTGTGATTGATGAAATTAGTGAACATGGATACTCCATGAGGATTGAAGTGAAGGGCTGTGTTCTTATCTCCCAGGAGGGTTTTATTATTTCAACCCATTGAACAAGAAAATCATTTAATTTCTTGTGAGACCTTTCTTGACAATAATTAGAGGTGGAGAGAGTCAAATTTAGAAGAGGAAGGGCTACTACAGCACCTGGAATGTAAAAGAAAATTTTTTATTGACCAACAGCTGTCCAAGAGTGTTTTTACCACAGAAATACAAAGGATTATAAGAAAATATTATGAAGGACTTTATGCCACAAAATTTAACAATCTAGAAGAAATGGACAAGTTTCTAGAAACTTATAGCCTACCAAGACTGAACCAAGAAGAACTGGATAATCTAAATAGACCAATCAATAGCAATGAGATTGAAATGACTATCCATAATCTCCCTAAAGGCAA
>PVJL010011369.1:0-43428 GCA_004026885.1 Lyroderma lyra | reverse complement strand
AGAACATCTCCTTTCCTGGTAGGAGAAAAAGCGTGGCATGAGACATCTGATGCAATTTGATAGCCACAACTTCCAATGGATCCAAACAGCCATTTTGTGTAGTTAAAGACTGCACTTTGCTTCCTAAGTTTCACAAGTTTCAGTTTAGAGAAAAACCAGGCCAAATGATGCAAAACTGTTGGTGGGAAACTCAAATCAGCCTAACATACACAGAGCCCCATCTCTGCACTACACTCAAATCAGCCCTTCATGCACTGATACCTCTGCAATTTTCTGGCACACTACTTCCCAAAAAAATCCCCTGTCTTCTGAGCCATTGCTGCTGTTCTCCCATTGCAAGACAGCCCAGCTTAGTAAAGCTTGTTACTACTGCCTGGTGTTTTAGATCTTTTCTATCATTTTGGTGCTGAAACCAGGGAAGGATTCAGGATATGGATGATCCCCAAATCAGGGGGCCCCCCTCCTGGACCCTGATGCACTGGGTGCATTAGACATCTCCTCTCTTGCCAATCATGAAACCATTGTTCTCCTAATTCCATTCCCTGGTGAGTAAGGGAAGTCAACCTCTACTTCAGGTCTCCTGTCTACTCCTTGTCCCTATTTTTAGTCCAGGCGCCTGGCCAGGATTTCCCTCACATATTCTGGGTTTCTCTCTCTCTCTTGGTGATGACTCAGTTGAGTGCAAGCCTCTACTTTCCTTCAGACAGGGGAAGAAGACAGCAACTAGGATGCTCCTTGCCATTCTTCTCCTCACTGGCTTCCTTGCCTTATTCACCTTTCTCAAAATAGGTACCTCTTTACCAAGCCTCCTCAGAACACTCCATTAGGCTGCCTTTTGTCCAACCTTAAGGTCCTTGGAATAGTGGGGCAACTTAAGCCCAAATGTCTAATCTTCTACTGTAATACAGCTTGGCCTCAATATAAGCTCGATAATGGCTCCCAGTGGCCCGAAAATGGTACCTTCAGTTTCAACATCCTCACCAATCTAGACAATCTTTTTCATCAAACTGGCATGGGTTCCGGGATTCCCTATGTACAAGCTTTCTTTTATCTTCACTCTCACCCCTTTCTGTGCCAATTCTGCTCTACCTTTCAAATATTTTAGCCCATGAACCTAAAAGACAAGCTCCCTCGACACCAACTTTCCCTCCTGCATTGCCGACTTTACCTCCTGAAACTCCCTTCGATCCTGCAGGCCACGCTGCACCTTTCTTGCCTCCTCTTCCAACCCCTTCATACACTCCCCCTGACGTGCTGCCACTTCCAATAGCCCCTCTGCCTGCTCCAGTCCCTGCCCAACTCCCACCCCAGGCCGCTGCCACCCTTCTGCACCCTCCTAACCCACACCCCATACAAACAACTCTGCCTCCATCCCCCCACACACACTGCATATGTGGTCCCAGCATCATTCCACTTCATTCAATACCTGTCTTGTGGCTGGGGCCTTTCCTCCACAGGAGATGGCAGGTGCCAAAGGTATCTTTTGAGCACATGTTCCCTTCTCTCCAGCTGATATCTCTCAGATTGGAAAACACCCTGGGCTATTTTTCTTTGAACCTGATATGTATATTAAATAATTTAAATATATCTGTCAGTCCTCTGATCTCACATGGCATGATATTTTTATCATTCTTACCACCACCCTCCCTCCCACAGAGCGGGAACGAGTCTGGACAACTCCACAGCAGATAGCTGATGAGGTCCATGCCAAAAATCCCAGTCTCCCATTAAGGGCCATAGCGGTCCCCAGACAGGAACCAAATTGGGATTATCAGGTCAGCTGCACTAATCATGCCACCCGAGATCAGATGATTCAATATCTTACCTAAGCTCTAGAAAAACTGGCCAATAAAACTGTAAATTATGACAAACTCCAGGGGGTCCTCCAGAGGCCCACTGGGAATCCTGTGGAGTTTCTTCAGCTTCTTTGAGAGGCCCTTCAGAAATATACTCAGATAGATCCCACCTCACCAGCCAGCATGGCCCTCCTCCACTCCCATTTTACTTCAATTGGTCCCAGACATTAAAAAAAAAAACACTTAAAAATATAGAGGATGGCCCCTCCCCAGAGAGATCTCCTTAAAATAGCCTTTGAGGTCTTCAACAATAAGAGAGAACAAGAAAAACAGGAAAGGTGGAATTGAGATCAGGCCAAATACCAGATGCTAGCCAAAGCCCTGCAGCGAGCCCCCAATGCTCACAATAAAAATGCACCTCAAGCACGACCCCCTTGGGCAGGCTTCAAATGCCTGCAACACGGTCATTGGGCCAGACCATGCCCAAACCTGAGGCCACCAACAGGACCATGTCTGGACTGTCGATAGAGGGGCCACTGGGGGGTCAACTGCCCAACCCATCAGTGAGGGAGTGGGCTCACCACCTCCAACAAAATCTCTGAAAACCCACCCACCTCTTTTCCAGAGCTTTTGGGATTGGCAGGTGAGGACTGACAGTTTAGGACCTCAGGGATATCAATGCAGCAGTCCTTACCATTCATCCAGTTGTTCCCAACTTCCACAGTCTTCTGTCCAATATCCCAGCCTTGGCTATGCATTTCTCAGTCTTAGATCTTAAGGACGCCTTTGTCACTATCCCTCTTGATGTTCAATGCCAGGACCTGTTTGCTTTCACATGGACTGACCTGGACACAGGCCACTCTCAACAACAAACCTGGACTGTTCTCCCACAGGGATTCCAAGGTAGCCCTCACTTCTTTGGCCAGGCTCTTCCTAAGGACCTGGTGGCCCTTTCTTTCAGGTGTAGCTCTCTCCTCCAATATGTTGATGACATATTGCCCTGCAGTCCAAACCAGGAAACTTCCCTACAAAATATAATCCAATTGCTCAACTTTTTGGCCAACAAAAGCTACAGAGTTGCACCCTCTAAAGTACAAATTGCACAATCATGTCTTGTTTACCTCGGGATCCAGCTTTCTAAGGGATGCAAGGATATCACTACTTATCGCAAGACTCTCCTTGCTTCCCTCTCGATTCCTTCTTCCAACCCTGAGCTCCTTTCCTTCTTAGGCATTGTGGGATATCTCCGCTCCTGGATACCCAATCTCAGTCTTTTGGCCAAGCCCCTTTATGAGGCCACTAAAGGCAACCAGGATGAGCCCCTCGACCTGAAAAACCCCATATGGCATCACTTCTTGGCCCTATGTGATGCCCTTTATTCAGCCCCTGCACTTAGTTTCCCAGATGTCCACCTGCCCTTTATCTTTTTTGTTACTGAGTGGGTAGGTTTAGTGGTAGAAGTTCTCAGACAATACAAGACTTCTACTTTCGCTCCTGTAGCATACCTTTCCCTGCCTATGAGACCTAGTAGTGGCAGCACTCCTAGTGGCTGAAAGTCTCAAACTCATGCTAGGTCAAAAGGTACCCATTCAGTCTCCCCATCAGCAGTAAGATATACTCACCTATAAGGATACCCTCATGCTCTCCCCATCCCACCTGCAAGCTTTCCATCTTACTTATATTGAACAAGACAACTTTTTTTTAAATTCATTTTTATTGTTAGACTTATTGGGGTGACATCTGTTAGCAAGGATTACATAGGTTTCAGGCATACAGTTCTACAGTGCATTGTCAACTTGTTGTATAATAAGTTCACCACCTAACGTGACTTCTCTTTCCATCACCTTATATTTAGCTTCCCCCCTCCTCTCCCACCCCCTCCCCTTTCTCCCCTCCCTAACCCACTCGTCCCCAAATAAACATTAAACTATTGATTGTGTCCATGGGTTATTTGTTTGTTCATTTCTTTTTTTCTTTGCTTTCAGATTTAATATTCCGCATATGAGTGAAATCATGCAGTTCTTTGTTTTTTCTGTCTGGCTTATTTCACTTAGCATGGTGATCTCCAGGTCCATCCATTTTGTCGCAAATGGCAATATTTCATCTTTTCTTACAGCTGAGTAATATTCCATTGTGTATATGTACCACAACTTTTATTTCAAACACTATTGGCCCTTTAATCCCGCCACCCTCCTCACTGCCAAAAAGGGGGAGTTCCTGCCTCTTTCTGGGGGAAGAGTGTTGCTAATTTTCAATGAACCAGGAATAGTCTGTGACCATGTCAAAACCTTAAAGGACTGAATTGAAAGTTGAAGATTAGCTTTACAGGGTTTCCAGTAACCGGGTATCTGGGGCTATCTTCTACCTTGACTCCTTCCCCTGCTAGGACCCCTAGCCATGATTTTTTTAAATTAATATTTGGCCCTGGTATATTTAGGTACTTCACCAGCTTCTTGCAGGAGAACATGCAGGCATTCACCAACCAGAAGTTCACTGAATTTTATATAAACGTGTACTCGGTGCAACACTGCCTCTCCTTGGTACATTCCATACCAGCAGGAAGTAGTCATCACACCTTTTCCTTATATCAAGATGTTGGAAATGATAGCCACAACTTCCAATGGCTCTGAGCACCCATTTTGTGGAGTTAAAGCCTTCACCCTGCCCCTAAGTTTCACAAGTTTTGCTTTAGAGGAAACCAGGCCAAATGATATGAGACTGTTGGTGCGAAAACTCAAACCAGCCAGTCACACACCGACCCCCACCACTGCGCTACACTCAAATCAGCCAATCATGCACTGACACCTCTGCAATTTTCTGGTGCACTACTTCCCTATAAAATCCCTTTATTCTAAGCCATTGCATTCTTCCATTGTGAGACAGCCTGGCAGTTTGCTTAGTAAAGTTTGTTACTACCGCCCAGTGTTTTGGCTCTTTTCTATCACACTTCTTGCTGCAGCTATAGAATATCTATAGTGAGGTTGGGAGCATGTCCCTGGAGGTGAGCTCATGCCTCCAACCATGGAGTCCTAGTTTGGTTGTAAGAGAAAGGAGTCACACAATAATTAGAAATATTTCAATCATATTCTAAAGTAATCATGATATGGAGAATTTTATGTTGATCTCCAAGAAAAACTACAGTTTTCTCCAAATCAGTTAATCTAATATTAAAATTTTTATCAATTTTAACTTGTTGATTTTAAGTCTTACTTGTCTTTTTATGTCATTTCTGCACAAATTAAGTAGTTTGTACAGCTTGATGTAATGCTACTCCAGAGAGAGTAGTAACAGAAGTTACTGTTATAATTCCCATAATGATTATAACTAGGAGGCTGATAAATCTTTTAGTTCTGCATAAAATCTTATGAAGAAGTTGTAAAACAATATGAACAGTTGGGGAGAATGCCCACACCATAGGGGCTTGGACAGGTAAGTGTATCCCCCATCTCCTTCTTAAAATCATAATTTGGTCATGCGAGGAAATATAAATTGAGGAATTAATGCATGAATACAAACATTGAAGGGATTTAACCATTTTTAGGGTAAGATCAATGGTAACATTTCCTAATTTAAAAAAAAAGCATTTTTAAGACAAACTTGTAAAGTCCACCAGGTATGTTTTTTCTGTCATGGGCTGCCACTCATGGTATGGTTTAACACACTGACCTGGTATCCAAAAAGGTTTCTCTTCAGGACCTAGAGAGAGAGACAAGGAAAACTTCATCCCCATGTTAAGAAAATTTTTAGATATTATTGATTAGTTTGAATATATTTTTCCACCAGATAGGTACATTTTGAACTGCAGAGACTATTGAAATGTCTTTCAATTGCAGTGCATCCAAGGTGGGTCTTGCTATCTGAGCCAGATTAATTTTAAAAATTGTCAAGTAAACATAGTTCTTGATAATTATATCTGCAGGGGGTCCTTTATTTCTCCCTATTTTTGTTTTTTCAATAATTTCTTTTTTTCCAGAACATCATAAAAACTTGCATACAAGGAACACCATCCCAGTTTTTAATAAAACAGTTCTGACTACAAGACAGCATAAGAGTTCAAGAAAGAAAAATTATTGAAAAACCATTTTCCTCTGAATCTAAAACATGTATACAGAGACAAGCAGCTTTGTAACTGAGCACCAATTTTTCTTTTCATTAATGGCCTAAAACTATAAGTTTACCATTTATTCATTATGCTGACCATGGGCATGGGGATATTAAGTTTATTTTAACTGATTAGACAGAGATTTGTGAGGGGCAAAATGTTAGTGCAACTTCACTCCAGAAAGCAAAATCACTCAGCAGCTGCTTCCAGAGGCTGAACTTGAACTAATATTTCTCCCAGTCCCAGGAAAACCCAGAGACTCCCATAAGCCAAAGTACTTATGAAGCATTTTTAATGACATCCCAAGCAGGTTCCAACAGGCACTGGGTAAATAAAATCTGTAGAGATGATTGATTAGAATTATGAGAAAGAGATGCCAGTTTATTATTTTGTACTGTATGAACAACATAAGCACAGTCAGAAACAATATTTAAAGGACCAGAAAAGGGTTTTAAAGCATTTAAAATTGCTACCAATTTATCCTTTTGCACTGAAATACAGTTTGAATAAGTCAAATGACCCTTTTTATTAACAATTGCTGCTTTACCATTATTTAATCAATCTGTAAAAACTGTAATGCCCTGGGGAATAGAAATCTGTTTAAGACTTTTAGGTAAAATCTAATTAGTTTCCAGGAGAAACTGGAATAAATTGTTTTCTGAATAATGATTATCAATTTTTCCAAAGAATCTAATAGCAATCTGCCAAGATTCAGAATGAATATTTAAATGTGTTGTTTATTGTTTTCTAAAGGGAACCACAATTGATTAGTTTACTGACCATTTAAATAAAGCAACCTGCTAGGAGCTTGTGATATGAGTTTTGAGATTAACCCTACATACCTTGGGAGTAACTTAACAAATCTCTTAGGCAGGAAAAACTATTCCACCAGGTCATTTTGTTAAATAATTGCCACCAGGGATGAATGTAGAGTAGAAAAAATTAAAATTTATAAAGGCAGAGAGAGATTATATATGCTGAATTTGAGCCTCATGAATTTTGTGTTCTATTAATTCTAACTCTTTGTTGGCCTGAGGAGTTAGGGTGTGTGGGCTATCCAAATGAGGGGAATCCTGCAAGAGACTTAATAAATTACTGAGAGTATAAGTGGGAATTCCCAAAGCAGGACATAACCAATTAATATCTCCCAGCAACTTTTGTAAATCATTTAAAGTATTAATATGATCTCTCCTTATCTGAACTTTTTGAAGTCAAACAGACTGATGGTCCACAACCATTCCAAAATAGTGGACTAGAATAGGGGATTAAATTTTATTAACAGCAATTTAGAATCCAGCCAAATCAAGTTGCTCTTTAAGTAATTTAAAACATGTTGCTAGCTGTTTTACAGAGGACACAGCACAGAGAATATTATCCATATAATGAATAATATAACAATCTGGAAAATTAGTTCTTACAGGTTTTAATACTTGGGCTAGAGACTTGAACCCACAACCACTTGAGTTAAGAGTCTCATGTTTCATGGGTTCACGTAGTCAGGCCATGGCAGTAAGAATGTTGAATCTTACCCATTAGGCCACCAACAAACCCCTCTATGATATATCTGCAGAGTTCTGTACTAACATTTTTACAGGCTTCTAAATGTATAGTTCTATCCTCAAGGAACAAAAGACAAGTTTTTTGGATAAAATCTAAAAATTGTAAAAGCTGATGGCTTTTAACATTACTCCCTTATATAAAATTGGAGAATTGTAAAAGGTGATGGCTTTTAACATTACTCCTTTTAACTCATAACATACATTTTAACATATCTATATAAAGATCCCTTTCCTTGGATCCTGAATATCCCATGTTTACACCTGGTTCTTGTATTTCGCTCCCACCTACCTTAGTGGTTAAAAGCTGATACTTTTTAACACTCTTTTAATTGGGTACACTTTCCAGGAGTGTTCCCTCATCTAACATTTAGAGTTCCCCCATACTCTGGTCCCTGTCCAGGCACCACTTAACATGACCTGTGTGGGGAACAGGGAAATGAACGGGAGGTGACAGAGAATGAAGAAAAAACTCACAGACAAAAATATAGATAGAAATGCTGGGACCGGGTGGTTCTCTGAGCTCTGATGGAGACACAGAGACACCATCTGGCAGCAGCATATTTATTATATATGGCAAGAAAAACAGCAGGGGAGGTCAAAGTTGCAAGAGCTGGAAACCAAGAGATATACTTTGTTTTCCTCCCAGCTCGTTACAGTCCCAAATGACTACACTTAGTCAATATCTTACAAATTAACCTTGAATCACAACCTATTCTACTAGTTTTTTCTTGAGCATGTGAGTCATGAATCATATCTTGGATTGCTCCCACAAACCAAGCAGCCTTGGCAGTACTTGGGCTTACTGGAAGCTTCCTACACAGGCCACTATGCTATAGCCAGTTTTTCAACTTACAATGGCCTTTGCCTCACACGCTCCCTACAAGTAAGTGTCACAAAGAAACATTAAAGGATGATTATAGTTTTCCACTCTGAGGAACATGTTAGGTGGACATTTTATTAAATAGAATAAGATGACAACACGTATGTATATTTCTCCCATTGCAGTGTTCATGTACAAGTAGATTTGGTTATCATTTACTCAATTATATAGTGATGTTTGCACTTGTCTATATGTCACAATAATTGAAATGCTTTAAATGAACCCTCTTGGGTTCACTAAGAGTTAAACGTGTTCATTCCCCCACTGTGAAATTATGGCTCCATCCAACTACTGATCCTTGTCTCTGCCAGGATGGTGGCATTTTCCTTGCCTGTTAGCCTCTTGCATAAGAAGCCTCCATGAATTCGGAATTATGACCACTGAAGTGGGTAACTGGGAAAGACCCCTTAGAGGAAAACTGGGTGATGCTCTTACGACTTTGGTTCCTTCTTCCTAGTATAATAGAATGCCAATAGATTCAGATAATACCTGCATCACGCTGTATTGTGAAGTTAATTATGGTCAAATATTCATTATTAAAGATACCACAAGTGAAAAAAAATGACAGTTGGTAGGAAAAAAATTATAGACAGACAATGACAGGCAAAATTTCACACCATGAAAGTAGATCTTCATGAATTCTTATTTTCTATACACTCTTATCTAAATATTAAAATGCAGAAAAATCACACATGTTCCCATTACAGAAAATGGATTCTGCAAACCTCACTGGGCATGTAAATTTCTGCCCTGGAGTTGGTTAAGGGGAGCAGTGGAATCCAATAAATAAGAGCACAGGGAAAGAGGCTGGGCTCACTCTTATCTGAAATGTTGTCTGGGACACATCACACTCTGGGACACTGCTGTCTCTGTAGATACACAAACCAAAATATTTCTATATAAAATTAGGACATGAATACAGGGTATTTTCTCTACTGATGAAAACAATCCCAGCCCCAGACCTGAAGCTCTGGAATATGAATCATAAGCCTGGGATTTCTAGGTGTCTACATACCATGACCAGGACTTAACACATATGACTCACCATGAAGTTTGCACTCAGCTGTGTTTTCTTTGGTACTACCTTAAGAGATAATTTATTTTTAAAAAGACACTGAGTACACGAGTATGTATGAGTGAGAAAAACAATGAATATATGGCAATTTCCTGACCAGAAAATATAAAGAAATCAGTTGCATTCTTATGCACCAATAACTAATCAGCAGTAGGAGAAATTTTAAAAAAAAATCTTATTTACAATTGTTTCACAAAAATACCTAGGAATAAATTTAACCAAGGAAACAAAACACCTGTACTCCAAAAAGATTAAGAAACTGAAGAGAAAAGTCAAAGAAGACACAAATAAATGGAAACACATACCATGCTCATGAATAGGAAGAACTAATATAGTTAAAATGTCTATACTTACTCAAAGCAATCTATACAGCCAATGCAATTCTCATCAAAATACCAAAGGCATTCTCCTCCGTGGTGGTTATCGACTTGGTACCCTGTTCATGACACCAATAGTGGCCAACACTATGCAGAGGCACAGGGATCCAATAACAGGTTGGTATGGCTGGCCAGGTTAATAACAAACATACCCACCAAAGGAATATGGACCCTCTACTATGTCAAAAACAGTTTTATAAAGCCAGGAAAGAAGACTGGTTCAAGGATTTATTTTGATTCAGTGGTGGTGGACAGAGACGGTCATGCTCATAAGAGGGACTTGCCAGGTAATGATGCAAGTCTGACCTCAAGTGAAAGAGAGTAGAGAAAGCTGTGTGGACTTTCTCTAAAGTGTCATGCAATATGCACAAAATGGAGTGTCCTGGAGAAAATACTGTTCATCAGAAGACTCCTATGAGTCAGCAGTGGGTGTGCCTTTTTTATGACTTTTATGTATGTAAACATGGTTTTATTTGTTTCTCTGAGAACAGGAAGAATAAGTTTTGAACTGTGAACAACCCACATTTCCATATTTACCTTAATTTGTTTACGCCATCTTCCTGGGAAATCCTAGGGTTGCCTTTATTAGTAGGAATGGGTAAATGTATATTGAGAAAACTTGTTCCCTATTTCTTTGTTTTACCTACATTTACAGAGGTCATGGGTAGAATGTATGTGACCATATCACACTATTTCTTTCTCCAGCAGAACAATGCGAACTTAACCTGAACTGCTGTCTGGGAGTACAAGCTGGTTTTGCACATCTCAGAGTCTGCACACACCACCTTAGATGCAGTTTACAGTCAGCGTTTTACCCGTTTGTGGTGAGCCCAAGCTGCCCTACTTTTATGAATTCTGCTTAGGTCTAACACTGAAGTTAAGAATTAAGAAGTCAATAGGGCCATCACAACTCAGCTTCATTCTGCACGGAGTACCATCAGAAATAGAGAAAATAAATCAATCGCCATTGTCTGACACTAAGTGTTGTACTATTTAGTTGAAATTGTTTCTAGAAAAAAATGATGCTTTTCAAGTTACACAATCTAAACTCAATATCTGATAACTTAATCTAGGAAACTGAAAAAATTACACAAGAAGCCATCGTTAATTTTTACTACAATGTTCACATGTGCGCATTCCAGTGTGATGTCCAATGCCTGTGAACTCTAACAATGTATTCTTCAGTCTACTTAATTTTCACTTAAATAATGATAAGTAATCTCAACATGGACAGATGTGTGAGACGGTTTACTTCAAACAACTCTTAGTACTCTGATTTTCCCCATTTACCCAAAAGTCTCGTGGAGACTTTACTGGGAAGCAGATAGAACCCTTGTTTGGAAATGCCAGGTATACTCAACAGAATATGTCAAGACATCTCCTGAGTTCTCTGCAATGAGCACAATATGTGTGACAGGACAATGACAGAAACCACTTATCTCTGGAGAAGGGAGGCCCAACAGGCAGTGCAGCATCAGGACAAAGTAATCAGATGTTGGGGTGTGGAGAGAACCCATGAAATTGTGACCCAGGAGAATGATGTGCAAGGAGGGTCTCATTTGGAGGATGTCTATCATCAGATCCTTGAGGATCCTTGAATTATATAAATTGTGGTTGTGAGTAACTGCAAGGAGTCTCATAGTTCTTCGAGCTGCAAAGTGGAGAAGCACATTGGGGTTGCTATAGGACCCAAATCTCACCATTGAACAATCACACATGGCTGTACCAGATCCAAACACACAATGGGTTGTTCCTGATGACTGACTTTCCTGATGTGTTGAATCAAAGTTTCTTCAGTTTCTTCAAACTTATCATGAGAATTGCCCTACACCTTCCTCAACTTTGAGTGGAACTCACAGAGGAAGAAGCTGATGTGTGGTCTGTGCATGCTAGAGTTTTCTGTGACAATCAGGACGACCACCACTCAATATGCCACCTACCAGTTGGTTGTATGTGTTGTGACGAGGACACCGTTTGCTTCAGCACAACGGGTACCTCACTGATGCCAAATCAGGCAAGTGTCTTTGCAACCATAGAGGTTTGTGGTCTCTGCATTTATTGTGAAAAAAAGAAATAATACAAAATAATAGAAATTTGTGAGAGAATAGAAAAAGAAAGAAGAGATGTTAGAGAAACTACTCTAGCAGCATGGAAGTCTAAATAGTTTTTATGGATAGTAATGAACAAAGCAGACATTAATAGTTGACATAACATTCTCAACACAGCATATCAGGTTCTGAACAGACTGAAGAAAGCTCTTGTGTTCCCCAAATTTTTAAGAAATTTAAGTAAATTTGATGTAAGTAAACACCAGAAGTTTGAAGAAAAAAGATTTAAGCATGCATTTTGCAGAGCTTCCTATATACTTGATATATTCGAAGCTTTTGTAAATGATGTCATCTTTGTTTATTAAAATTTTCTTACTATATATATATATATATATATATATATATATATATACATACACACATATATATATATATACATACACACATATATATTATATTGTATTATTTAACACATTCATATGACATCTAAATAATGTCAGTTTTATTCATTTCAATAATTTGTTTCATTTACTTTTCCATGTATCATTGAAAATATTGAATAGATGATGTGTTAGCAGCCATTCTTGCCTTATTAACCATCTCTGTCGAGGCTTTAATCATTCACAATTAATGAGACATACTTTATTTAAAAATAATCTATAATTAGGTAAGCTCTAATTGTGATTATTATAATTTTTTACTTTAATAAAATATAATTAATTTAATTTTGAAATTTGATCATTTTAACATTACCTGAACAGCATTCAATTGCAATGATCTTTTATATACAATTGTATTAGGTTTTCCAATATTTTTAGAATGTCTGCATCTGTCTCTATCAAACATATAGATCCATAATTTTATATTCTTTTGACCATTTGTTTGAATTGAAAGTAATGCTGGGCACAGAAATGACCTAGTTATCAAGCTTCCAGCACAGGTCTCAGCAATGATCTGAACAAATGTGGGCATCATTACATGTAACTTATTTACAGAGTGTCAGGCCGCTTCTCCAAGTCTGGGACCATTTGCCCCTGCAGATAAAAAAATAGTGCAGTGATATAGCATCTAAGGGTGACCTGATCCTGGTTTGAGTTGTACATGGGAAGAACCTGAGCCCAGAACATTTAGAACCATGTGCTCTAGACCTGACCTGTCCATATATGTATCTGCATATTTTTTGTTCTATTAAAACTCTGACTTCATAATGAGAACAGTAAATTACAGCCCTGTGAGGAAAGACTGCTTTCAGATGTTCATTTACTCTGTCAAACTTTACCTTTAATGCCCTAGTGGGATATAATTTGTGGTAATAAGAATCTATATCATGAAGGTTCAGACAGCGTTAAGAAATAAAAAGGAGTGAGGGCAGAGTGTCTCTGAGTCCTGTCACAGGAATTCTCTTCCACCTGCCTTCCCTGGAGTCTAAGCCACTGAAGGAGGACTTAGCTAAGCCACTCATACATTCCTACATAAAAAAAAAAAACATGGAAATATGGCCCCTCCTCTGCTCATGAAAAGCAGCTCCCCTTCTGTCCTTATAGATCCTGGTGAGGAACACTCACCTGTTCTCATCCTCAGTGTTCACACCATGAGGTCAGCACTGATCTGAGTTTTTCTTCCATTACAATCAAAGGTAGTCTCTTTACATTAGGCTATTCCAGGACTGCTCCACTGGGGGTTATTTTCAGGCTGTTTTCTCTGTTTGCAGATGTCCTGTGTGACACTCAGCTGGTGGAGTCAGGGGGAGATATGAGTCAGCCTGGAGGGTGTCTGAGCATTTCCTGCAAAGCCTCTGGATTAACCTTCACCGATTGTAGCATTAACTGAGTCCATCAGGCTCCAGGGAAGGAGCTGGACTGGATTGTAGAAGTTAATCAACCATCTGGAAAAATCAGTGGTATGCTCCATCAGTTCAAGGAAGAGTCACAATATCCAGGGACAATCCTACAAACACAGTTTCTTAAATGACCAACCTGAAATCTGAGGACAATGCTGGGTATTGAGGGGAAGTCACTGTGATCCAAGACAAATACCTCTGGATAGGAGATAGGAAGGCTGGACTGCAGGAAATGCTCAGGACACAGAAAACACAGAGATAATCTCCAGGAGTATATGTGAAACAGGGTAGGGAAGAACCTTCCTGATGGGAGCAGGGCTATCCTCTCAAAATTCTCAGCTGCCTTCCGGTACAAGTCGAGCTTTTCTTTGCAATTCTAATTTTTCATACTCTCACTGCAGACAACAGATAATGAAGGTGCACTGTCGGTTTGCAGATGACAGATCACAGTGTATAGGGATCACCATTCACTATATTTCTGTGTGTCTTTTATTTATTTATTGACAAAGAGACAATCCTGCAAGCTTTCATTTTCCCTGTGGTTGGAAAACATTTTACAAAATAAGAGATTCCAGTGTGGTCCATGTTTCTCTCTGTTGATCTCAGTCTTCTGCTTCCATGTGCATATGGTGTCTCCATGTTGGCCTTTTCTTCATTCATGAACACTTGGCCCCACAGCAGATAAAATTAGCCCACCAGAAGTCCTACCTCTAGGGTTTTCTGTCCTCCCTACAACACATTACCCTCTTCCTCATTTATTCAGATGGATTGCAAACCTACCCCAACATCTTGTCTTCACAATCACAGTATGTTTTTGTAGTCTAAATTCTTTGTTTTGTTTTGTTTTTTCTCTGATAAGGACACCTGTATTTACAGTTAGGTCTCACGCAGGTAATTCAGGATAATTTTCCCATGTCGACACCCTTAACTCTGTCAGGTTTGAAAATTCCTGTCATATGAGAGACACTCACCAGTTACACTGATAAGATTCTATATATTCCTGAGAGTTACTATTCAGCCTATCACACTTCCCTGGAAATCAGCAGTGTATCTGCAACTCTGGAACCTCAGGACAGGTTACTCTTCCTGTGGTACTGGAAGTTGTGTGTGCGAGAGTATATGTGTGTGAACATTTGAGAGTCGGTGTGTGTGCATGTATAAGCACTTTTTAATTTCATTGCACATATGTGTTTTTTTATTTTTAATTTTATTAAATTTACTGGGATGACATTGTTTAGTAAAAATTACATAAGTTACACGTGTACAGTACTTCTCCACTTACGTTTTGCATTATGTTCTGACTACCCAGATTCATTTAGGAAGGTTTCCCTAAAGCCAAGTCAGGGTTAATAAAACTATATTCAGAGCATTGGAGTGCAGATGGACTGAGGCAAATAACAGCAAGTGCCCTGAGATCTATTGCAATAAAGATTTTATAGGGAAGGCAGGCGGGAGTTTCTGAGGAAGAGATACCATTGTGCTAGCCAAATCATCACTAGGAAGAGTGGCATGTCTGTTTTTATCTCAGCAGGTCTCAGTGTTTTCAGAAAGGTGTTGCTTTCCTCTAAAGTTCATGAAGCATGCAGGTTCCCAGGGGGGAAGTGTGGCTTAGCAAATTTTTAGACCTTATAATTTCCCTTTTCATCATCATATATTTTAATTCCCCCTCTTTTTTCCCACACTTCCCCTTTTCATCTGGCAAATATTAAACTATTTTTTGTGTCCAAGAATTTTTTTATTTTGATTTTTTGTTTATTCTGTTCTTTTTTTTTATTGGGATGACATCTGTTAGCAAGGATTACATAGGTTGCAGGCATACAATTCTACAGTGCATTGTCATCTTGATGTATAATCAGTTCACCACCTAATGTGACTTCTCTTTCCATCACCTTATATTTAGCTTCCCCCCTCCTCTCCCACCCCCTCCCCTTTCTCCCCTCCCTAACCCACTCGTCCTCAAATAAACATTAAACTATTGATTGTGCCCATGGGTTATTTGTTTGTTCATTTCTTTTTTTCTTTGCTTTCAGTTTTATATTCCGCATATGAGTGAAGTCATGCAGTTCCTTGTTTTTTCTGTCTGGCCTATTTCACTAAGCATGATGATCTCCAGGTCCATCCATTTTGTTGCAAATGGCAATATTTCATCTTTTCTTACAGCTGAACAATATTCCATTGTGTATTCTGTTCTTTACATTCCACATATAAGTGAGAAGATATGGTATTTGTCCTTCTCAGCCTGACTTATTTTACTTAGTATGCTATCTTATAGTGCCATCAATGTTGTTGCAAAAGGTAACATTTTATTCTCTTTTATGTCTGAGTAATACTCCTTTGTGTTAATGCAGCACAGCTTCTTTATCCAATCATATATTGATGGACATTTAGGATGTTTTCATATATTTCAGTCTGTTCTGAGTCTCCAACACCTTACAGAATAAGAGCTTTTCCACATGTAAATGAAAACCAGGCTCTAGGGAAACCCCATTCACAATAGTAAAATGTGTGTTTCCAGATCTTTATGCTGTGTGTTAGCTGGAGGACAGAAGCTTGTCATGGACACAAAATTTCTTGGAATCTTTTTGATGAAAACTCACTTCTGTTAGTGTGTCAGGAAATGAGAGTAAGGAGAATGAAAAGTCAAGGTCCCTTTACTCCTAGTGCCACTTTGTCCCCAGATGTCCTGTCCCAGGTGAGCTGCACAAGACAGGCTCAGGACTGGTGAAGATGTCAAGAGTGGTGCTGCAGGGGATGAGGTTCATGGAAGCCAGTGGCAGAGCATACTTCAAACTGCATTAGCAGATAAGAAAGTTAGAAGAATTCCAGAGTTACAAACTGAGCTATTTTGTCATGAAGAAATTATAAATTGCTATATATGCAAATAGAATAATTTCTGAAATAATAACAGATAGACTGCACTATAATCAAGGAGTATCTGAGAGTGGCCATGCACAGATCAATTTCCAGGAATATTAAATGGAATTTGGGATGAATATATTTTGCTCCATGATGTGACTTTTCACTTAGACTATCCAGAGAATAAAAAGCAAGCCACAGGCAAGAATAAAATATTTGAAAATCATGTAGCCACCAAATGACTGTATCCAGAATATGTATGAAGGTCCTCAAAACTCAACTAAGGAAAGAAAACAACCCATTTATATGGTAGATATCTGTACAGATTTTACATCTCAGGGAATACAGAGATGAAAAATGAGTTAGGAGAAGTGACTCTATCACAGGTTACCATGGACATTCAAATCAAGATGACATTGAAACCCTGTGCACTTATTACAGTTGCTCAGGTTGAAGAGAAATTCTGACAATACCATTTTGGCTGAACATTCTTTCTCCTTTTTGCCTATTCAAGGTATAAGTTTCTTTACTTTCAGGCTGAATGTTCTCTTATTTTTAACAAGGCACTGAGTTGTGGATTGCTTTACAGACAGGAGCAAATTAACCGAGGCTTCTGTGAAAAGACAATCTTCACGATCAGGGTCTGATTGTTGTTTTGACAGCAGCTCTCTCTTCTAGATGTCACCAACTTAGGTTCTCTTTTGTGAGTAGAATCTCAGTGTATCTGTCACCTTCACTGAGTCCACCTGTGTACTTAAATACCTTTCACCACTTCTTTAGGCTTCAAACTCTCTATACTCTTCTGGAAGTAAAGTTATTCCTATAGGAAATATATAGAAATCTATTTGATGGCTTCCTTCCACCTCCCTTGTCCTGGCAACACTTGGAGACATATTTTTGCAGCTGCTTCTGGGGACAAATATGGGCTTTGTTCTTATTCAGATAAGAAGGTGAGCACTCAGTCTAGGGTGCATGGAAACTTCAATTCCCCTTGGCTCTCTATTTTGGTAGGTAAAATCTTTTGTCATAAAAGTCAGAGAGTGGCGATTAGTGACAGATTCCCCAGTGGTGCTGAGCCCAGCACACAACCACCATCTCAGGAGTGGGACTTTGTGGAGTAAGTGAGTTCTGCCTTTTGGTGGCACCTGCCTGAAGCTTAACCTCTCCAGCATGCATCTTGGAGTTAAATGAGAAACACTTACCCCTCTGGGAGACTTATCTGACAAAGAGCTGGGCCCAGGGAGGCCTGTGTTCTTGACTGCCCAGTTTGTGAAAAGGTTTTCATTTACTAAGTTGGGACAGAAAAAAAACAAGAGCCTAACTTGGTTCCAACACTGTAGCTGTTCCTACCAGTAGTATATTTTCTGAAATGCAAGTTTCTTCATGTATTGTATGATATTAGGGTCATTTTAAGATACCATAAATGTTTTCAAATATTTTTTCTATTTTCACTATGGAGCATGTCCATGTAGGTCCTCGAGTTGTCATATGGGGAGTTGAATTTCTGATTTTCACTATTTGTATTGTGGTGAGAACACTTCACATAAGATCTACCAACCTAACCAATAGTTATTGTACAATGCAATGTTATTAACTGTATATTCTACATTGCACAGCAGATCTCTCAAACTTGGTCATCGTGCATAATAGAAGTCTTGCATTCATTAAACAAGCCTCCCTATATGACCCTAAGCAACTGCTGGCTGTCATCATTTTACTGTCCGTATTCTATAAATTTGACTATTTTAGATATCTCAGGTAAATTATATTATGCACTATTTGTCTTTCTTGGAGTATTGTACTGCACAGAGAACAATGTTTTCTAGATTCATAAATATATGTGTTAAGATTTCCTGAGGTTGTTTTAGGGTAGTGGCTTCACAGAATTTAATTCCTCTAGCGGTTTCTTATTTGTGTTTTTTCCTTGGTATGAGGGCTTCACTTCTTTTCTCCCCAGAGAGTATCTCTGCTCCTGATCTCCAAGTTGCATGCATCCCCCTTATGTTACATGATAACTGTTGGTGTGTTTGGTGAGGGTCACATTGTGACCTGTGTATGAACCTTGTTATAAAGTAGGAATGTGTCCAAGTTCTGGGATGTATTTTCCCAAGTATTTCTTTTTCTATTCCAGAATGAATGCTGGCCCTGACCAATGTTCCTGGCTCACCCTGTGGTAGATTGCCTTTTGTGCAGGCTGTGGCCTTTTTCTCATGGAACAGTTGTCCCCAGTGTTCTCAGCTCCTAGTTCTACTGCCTTTCCATGCATATTGTCATGTTTATTCCATAGTGGAATCAATTAAATGGGTGTGGGCACTTGCAAGCATAGAACACTGACTGTCCTACTGTGAGGGCCACTTCAGGAGGGTGGGAGGTGGTTTGGATTTTTTTCCATAACTGACAGGCCTACAAGAAGTTCAAGGTCCCTTTCAGTCTGTGCACACTTATGGATTCACACTCTGATCTTTGCCATAGTGGCTTTTTGAAATGATTCCACATTTCTTGTGAAAATGTTGTTCTAGTTCTGTACCACATGGAGAACCCTCACACAGGCAGGATGATGATTGGTCTCTTTTTTTTTACTGCAGCCAACTAATTTCCAGACCTCAGGTGCTTCCTCTGTATTGTCAATTATCAAATATATTTTTAAAAATTATTGATTTGCCTATAGTTCAGCTATTTAATTATTGTTGTTGTGTGTGTTATAAGAAAAATATCACATTTTCTCCACTGTTTATATCTCCAAGCTAAGCAGTGGCTGTCTGTGTAGTATTCAGGAACTGGGGAAACTCCAATCACCCAGTAGCAGGTAATTAGAAACACAGTCAGTGTGTCCACTCATTGGAAGAAAACTCAGCACTAAACCTGTGTGAGTCTCATTTACACCACACACTGAGGTTCCAGCTATGACGCTGAGAAGTTAAACAGATACAAGTTTCTGAAGTATGATTCCATTGTATGAACCATGAGACATAACAGGCAAGGTGAAGAGACACAAATAAAACAGGAGCTACCTTGGAACAAAGTGATAGCAGGCTGGCATAAGTAGAAATAGCAGACACAGGAAGCACCATAGTGAATGACTGGTCATATTTATTTTTCTGTGATGGTGGACAAGCGAACATACACCAGTGCTTATAGAAAGTAAATGGTCAGTTATGTGGTTTATTACACTGTCATAGACTATAACTGGCATAGCTATAGCACAACAAGGTGGTTATACAAAAATGCATGTATCAGAAGAGAAAAAATAGAGACACAGATAATGACACCACACAAAATACAGACTCTGATTCTGTATTTATCGACCCTGATTCTCTTCATATGTTTCCAGTAAAAATTAGTAGGCAGCAAATCACACATGTCCTCATTACAGAAGCCAGATTTGCAGACCACACTGGGCATGTTTTCTTCTGTCCTGGAGTTGATTTCAGAAGGCAGTGCAGTACAAAGTGGAGAAGCCAAGACATACAAATGAGTTCACTCTTACCAGTGGTGTGTTCAAAACTCTGGTTCTATTTGTACTTGTGCATCTATGAAATTAAGGTGAAATAGATAGCTATGTCACTTGAGTTATGTGTACATGTAAAATTGAATATGACAATGGGTACTAAGTGTTTAATTCATCACTTAAAATAATAAAACTATATTTTCCCAAATGTTCTCATTTTCACCATGTTGCACTCACCAGAGCACTCATATTTCCACTAAGGTTCTGCCTTTTCTAAAAATGTCAAACCTCAAACACCCTTATATAGTAGAGGGACATGAAAATACTAGCTTTCTACTGATAAAAACAAGCCCCAATTCTGGAGCTCTGGGTATAGAGTCACAGCCCTAGGATTTCCAGGTGTTCCCATTCCACCATCAGGACTCAACACAGATGATGAACCACAGAGTTTGGGCTAAACTGGTTTCTTCATTACTGATATTTTAAGAGATAACTTATGGAGAACAATAGACACTGAGTTAGAGGTTTTGAGTGAAATAAACAGAATGCATGGCAGTTTCCTATTGGGAACTAGTCTGTGTTTGCAATTGTCCAGTGTAGAGTGGAGCTGGTGGAGTCTGGAGGAGACTTGGTGGTTCCTGGTGGGTCTCTGAGATTCTCCTATGCAACCTCTGTTTTATCCTTCAGTAGCAATACAACCAGCTGAATGTTTAAGACTCCAAGGGAGAGGGTGCAATGGGTCTCATACATAAGTATTGGAAATAGCTTATATTATGCAGCCACCCATAAAGGGCTTATTTATTAGCTCCAGAAAAACAAAGGACATGCTGCTATATTGGCAAATCACCAGTATAAGAGTTGAGGACATGTCTGTGCATTACTGTGTGACACAGAGTGAAGGAAAGTCAGTGAGGTAAGACACAAACATCCCTGCAAGAGACAGGAGTGCAGGGCTGAAGGGAGTGCTCAGAACATAGGGAGTTGGTCAGGAAACAGGGACACTCACAGAACCAAGGGGGCCTCAAGATCAGGAATGAACAGAAACTAGCCCTAGGAGTAGGTGGGAATGAAGCTAAGGAAGAGGCTTCTTGTTTGGAACAAAAATTTCCTCTGACATTTCTCATATTCCCCTAGGAAAAATTATTGAATGTATGTGATTTTAATTTTTCTTATTCTCTGCAGCCAGCAAACACTGAGGTAACTTTGCTTGCAATGATTATTACCAGTGACTAAGTACCTACTTTTCACCAAGTTCTAGTGTGCCATGCCCTATTTTAATATCTCAACAGAGATTATTTTAAGAGCTCTTGTCTCCTCTCTGGTTGGGAAACATTTCCTTTAGGCAGAGACATAAAGGTAATCCAGTTTGCTGTGTGCTGATCTCAGGCTTTCTGACCCCAAATCCCCAAAAAGACCTTATCCAGGCCTTTCTTTTATAAAGAGACATGTGACCCAACAGGTTAGAATAAGCATCCCAGGACAACTACCATCCAGGGTCTCTGATTTTTCTACTAATGTTACCCTTTTGTTTCTCATTTGCTCAGGTGAAACCCACCTCATACATTCATCTATTCTAAATTTTAGTAAATCTGTCCTAGACCCTGAGCTTCATGGGGCTGGAGTTCTACTCATGCTTCCAGCTCTCCCTAAGGTACCCGTCACATAAGAGATGTCCAGTAACTACATGGGCATTCACAGGTCCCCACTTCATCTTCTAACATTGATATAACAGACCTTTTCATTTGTGAATGCCCCAAGGGTAGATTACACTCATGAGTTCTCAAGGTCGCTCTACTGAGCCCACTTGTCATACACACATATGGTTAAAGGTCACACAGGCACTATTGCAGGACAGAAGTATGTCAGGTGCGAACACAACTGGATGCTGATCCTAGCGCACAACTAAAAACTCAGAGAACTCATGACAGAGGATATCCTGATAGATTTACCTATACAGAACACTTCCTGGGGGTTATGTTGACACTGAGGAGAGAAAACAATGTGGGTGTAGTCATAACTCTTTATGTCCCATAAGTACATATGTGAAGAGTCAGATTATTTTGAGTTAAAGTTATAAATAAGACATAAAGAAAAACTGATACAAGACCCACAGTTGAATATACTGAAGACTGTATGGAAGTAATTCAGATATAAATACCTCTATTTTTTGTATTACATGTCTGAATACTTTTTGCACAGCCCTCATAAGTTCAGAAAAAAAATTTAGAATATAACAAAGATGAACGATCTGAGTGTACTTAAGAAGTTGAATAAAGAACAGAGAATAGGAGTTCCCTGGTGGTGTAGTGGCTTAAGGCTTCGGCTCTGGTGTTGTCAATGCTGCAGCCTAGGTGTGATTCCCAGCCAGGGAACCACCCACATACAAAAAAATAATGGTATAGAGAATAATTGAGTACTAATTTTAGTAGAAACATTTAAATGTGGTTTTCCACTTTTTGTTTATACTCACTCATATTTTATAAAAGTATCAAGCAATTTGATTTTACAATTAAAGGGCTAGGTTCAATAATTGCTCATATTGAGTCAAGTGGATATACACTATTTTTTTCTAAAAAAATTGTAAATGTTGAAACATCTCTCACCATATGTCTATTTTATTGTTAAATTTATTAGGGTGGCATTTTAAACAAAAATTACGTGGGTCCCAGTTATATAACTCTACAGTGCATCATCTATGTGTTCACAACCCAAAGTCAGTTCTCTTGTCATCACCCCATATTTGACTCTGCCTCAATCCTCTTCCACACCTTCCCCCATTACACTCAGGTAAACACTAAACTATTGACTGTGTCCATAAAGTTTTGTTTCTTGGTTTCTTTCAGTTTTATATTCCACATGTAAATGAAGTCATATGGTTCTTTGTTTTTTTCCTGTCTGGCTTCTCTTGCTTAGAACGATGATGTCAATGTCCATTCATTTTATTGCAAATGGTAGTATTCCATCTTTTCTTATAGCTGAATGATATTCCATTCCATATATGTACCACAGCTTATTTATACAGTCATCTATTGAGGGCCTCTTTGGTTGTTTCCATGGCTTGGCCACTGTGAATAGCACTGTGATAAACATTCAAATACATAAGTCTTTGCACACTAAGGTTTTCAAATTTTGGAAGTGAATAACCAGAAGGGGGGTTACTGGGTTATATGGTAACTACATTTCTAATATTCTAAGGAACTTCCACACTGTCATCCATAGTGGCTGTACTAATTTGCATTCCAGCAGTATGTGAGAATTTCTTTTCCTCTACACTTTCTTCAGCACTTCTTATTTCTTGTCTTGTTGACAATAGTCATTGTAATAGAAGTGAGGTAGTATCTCATTGTGGATTTGATTGCATTTTTAAGAGCTAATAAAGTTGAACATTTCTTCATCTATCTGTTGGCCATTTGTATGTCTTCATGGGTAAAATGCTTATTCAAGTCCTTGGCTCACTTTTTAATTGAATTGTTTGTTTTTGTGTTGTTGAGTAGTACTAATTCTTCATATGTTTTAGATATTAGTTGCTTATAAGAAGTATTGTTTGCAAGTATTTTCTTTAATTTGATTTGCTATCTCTTTGCTTTGTTGATGGTTTCTTCTACTGTTCAGAAAGGTTTTAGTTTGATGTAGTTTCATTCATATATTTTGGCTTTTATTTCCCTTGCTTCTGAGGTCAGGTTCATGTAGTGATCTCTGAGTCTGAGGTCTATTATAATAGTTTAGTACCAATTTTTCTTCTACACAGTTTATTGTTTCAGGTTGTGTGCAGATGTCTTTAAACCACTTTGAATTAATTTTAGTATATAGTTATAGTTCACAGTCCAGATTTATTCTTTTGCATATGGTTTTTCAATTTTCTCAGCACCATCTACTAAAGAGGATTTCCTTTCCACATTGTATATATATAGTATATATTTTGCTTATTTATAAAAAAATTTTATCCATATACTTCTGTATTTATTTCTAGGTTTTTAATTCTGTTTTATTCGTCTGGATGTTTGTATTTCTGCCAATATCAACTGGTTTTTATTATTAGTTCTTTGTAGTAAAAATTGAAAGCAGGAAACATGATACTTCTAGCCTTATTCATTTTATATAGCATTGTTTTGGCTACTTGAGGTCTTTTGTGGTTCCAAAAATATCTTATAATTTTTCAAATCAATTTTGTGAAAAAGTGTTTGTGGGATTTTGATGAGAATTGCATTAAATATGTATATTGCTTTAGGTAATATGGCCTAAAGAGTGTTAACTCTTCCTATTCATGAACACAAAATATTTCTTCATTTCCTTGTGTCCTCTTCAATTTCTTTTCATAGAGTCATAGAGTTTTCCTAGTGTAAGTCCCTCACATTCTTTCTTAATTTCCAGGTATTTTATTCTTTTTGTTGCAATGGCAAAAGTTATTGGTTGATTCTCTCATTTCTTTTTCTGAAGATTTGTTGTTTGTATATAGGAATAAAATTGATTTTGGTAAATTAATTTTGTATCCTGAACCTTTACTGTATTTTTTCATTTTAGCTAAGAGTTTTGTGGTGGAGTTTTGGAATATTCTATATAAAAAATCATGTCATCTGCAAAAAGTGACAGTTTGACTTCTTCTCTTCAAATTTGTTTACATTTTTTTCTTGCCTGATTGCTCTGGCTAAAACTTCCAGTACTATATTGAATATCAGTGGTGACATGAGGCATTTCTTTCTTGTTCCTGATATCAGGGAAATGAGCTTCAGCTTTTCACCATTCAATATGATATTAGCTGAGGATTTATAATATATGACTTTTATTATGTTGAGGCGCTTTCATTTTATACCTATTTTATTCAGTGTTTTGATCACAAATGGATGTCATACCTTATCAAATACTTTTCTGCACCAATTGATATAATCATATGAATTTTATCTTTTCTTTTGTTTATGTGGTGTATCACATCGATGGATTTATATATGTTGAAAAACCCTTGTGCTCCTGGGGTGAATTCCATTTGAACATGTTGTATAATCTTTTTGATGCATTGTTGTATTTGCTAATATTTTGCTTAAGATTTTTGCATTTATGTTCATCAGATATATTGGTGTATATTATTCAGTTTTTGTGTTATCCTTATGATGCTTTGATATTAGGAATACGTTAGTATCATTGAATGAGTTGGAAATACTGTCGCATCTTCAAGTTTTTGGAAAAAGTTTGAAGAAGATAGGCATTAATTTTTCTTCAGTGCTTGCTAGATCTTGTTGGTGAGACTAGCTGGTCTGAGGCATTTTCCTTTGGGCGGGATTTGAATGATTGTTTCAATTTCTTTATAATTGATTGGTCTATTTAGAGTATCCACATTTTTTGTTTTTGGTTCAATCTAGTAGCATATATGTTTTTAAACTCTTGTCCATTTCAGCTAAGCTGTTAAATTTGGTGGCATTAGCCTTTATATTTTTTATGGTCCTTTGTATTTCTGTAGTATCAGTCATAATTTTTCTCTTTTCAATTCCAGTATTAGTTATTTGGTGTGTTTTTTTTTTCTTTTCATCCTTCAGTTAGTGTTGCCAGGGCTTTTTCTATTTTATTTATTTTTTTAAGGAGCCACATTTTTGTTACATTTATTTTCATTATTGTCTTTCTGTTTTCAATTTTATTTACCTCTGCTTTAATTTTTATTATTTCTTTCATTCTGCTGATATTGGGTTTTATGTGTTCTTTTTTCCTAGTTCTTTAAGATGGAATATTAGGATGTTTACTTGTGATTTTTCTCATTTTTAACATAAGCCTTTAACAATATAAATATCTCTCTTATTACTGCTTTCGCTGCATCCCAATAATTTTAATATTTTGTACTTCCATTGTCATTATTTTCTATGTATTTTTAAATCTTTCTTTTATTTTTTTTGATCTAGTCATTTTTAATAAGATGTTATTTATTTATTTTTTTAAATTCATTTTTATTGATAGACTTTTTGGGGTGACATCTGTTAGCAAGACTTACATAGGTTTTACGCATATCATTCCACAGTGCATTGTCAAATTGTTGTATAATAATTTCGCCACCAATTGTGACTTCTCTTCCCATCTCCCTGTATCTAGCTTTCCATCCTTCCTCTCCCACCCCTTCCCCTTTATCCCCTCCCTATCCCATTCATCCCCAAATAACATTGAACTATTGATTGTGTCCATGGGTTATTTGTACGGTTGTTCATTTTTTTCCTTTGTTGCTTGCAATTTTTATATTCTGCATATAAGTGATATCATTCAGTTCTTTGTTTTTCTGTCTGGCTTATTTCACTAAGCATGATGATCCTCACATCAATCCATTTTGTTGCAAACGGCAATATTTCATCTTTTCTTATACCTGAGTAATGTTCCATTCTGTATATGTACCACAGCTTCTTTATCCACTTATTTGTCGCAGGGCACTTTGGTTGTTTCATGTTTTGGCCACTGTGAACAGCACTGGGATAAACATTGGAGTACATAAGTCTCTGTGGATAAAGGTTTTCAAGTATTTTTGGGTAGAACGCCAGAAGTGGTATTGCTGGATCATATGGTAGCTCCATTCACAATTTTCTGAGGAACCTCCACACTGTCCTCCACAGTTGTACCAATTTGTATTCCCACCAGCAGTGTAACAGAGTTCCTTTTTCTCCACATCCTCTATAGCACTTGTTTTTTCTTCTTGTGTTGATAATAGCCATTCTAACAGGTGTGAGGTGATATATCATTGTGGTTTTGATTTGCATTTCCCTAATAGCTAATTAGGAGGAGCATTATTTTCATATGTCTGCTGGCCATTTGTATTTCTTCCTGGCAGAAGTGTCTGTTTAGTTCTTCTGCCCACATTTTAATTGGGTTGTGTTTTTTTATTGTTGTTGTTAAGTCTTATTACTTCTTTATATATTTTAGATATTAGACCCTTATCTGATGTGTTATTTGCAAATATTTTCTCCCATTCAGATGTCTGTCTCTTTGCATTGTTGATGGTTTCTTTTGCTATGCAGAAACGTTTTAGTTTAATATAGTCCCATTAATTTATTTTTGTGTAACTTCCCTTGCCTTTGAGGTAAGGTTCATTAAGACTTCCTTGAGCCCCAGGTCAATACGTTTAGTGCTTATGTTTTCTTCTACACAGTTTATTGTTGCAGATCTGATATGAAGGTCTTTAATCCATTTTGAGTTAATTTTTGTATATGGAGAGAGTTCACAGCTCAGGTTCATTCTTTTGCATATGTTTTTTCCAGTTTTCACTGCACCACCTACTAAAGATGCTGTCTTTTCCCCATTGTATGTTTTTCGCTCCTTTATCGAAAAGTATTTGTCCATAAATTTGTGGGTTTATTTCTGAGTTTTAAGTTCTGTTCCATTTGTGTACATTTTTGTTTTTCTGCCAGTAGCAAGCTGTTTTGACTATTGATACTTTGTAATATAAATTGAAGTCAGGGAATAAGGCCACCCGCCTTATTCTTTTTATGTAGTATTGCTTTGGCAATTCTTGGTATTTATGGTTCCATATAAATCTAATAATTCTTTTTTTCTATTTTATGTAAGTATGATTGTGGGATTTTAATGGGTATTGCATTAAATCTGTAGATTGCTTTGGGCAGAATGGCCATTTTAACAATGTTAAGTCTCCCTATCCATGATCAGGGGATATTTTTCCACCTCTTAAAGTCTGGTCCAATTTCTTTCAAAAGTGTATTATAGTTTTCAGTGTATAAGTCTGTTGCATTCTTTGTTAAATTATTTCCCAGATATTTCATTTTATTGTTGTTGTTGTTGTGATAACTAATGGAATTGACACCCTCATTTGTTTTTCTGAGGATTCATTTATTGTATATAGGAATGCTTTTGACTTTTGTACATTGATATTGTATCCTGTGACTTTACTATATTCATTAATTATTTCTATTAGTTTCCTGGTGGATCTTTGGAATTTTTTATATAAAGGATCATGTCATCTGCAAATAGTGACAATTTGACCTCTTCTTTCTCAATTTGGATACCTTTGATTTCTTTCTCTTGCCTGATTTCTCTGGCTAGATCTTCCAGTATTTTATTAAAGAGCAGTGGTGACAGGAGGCATCCCTGTCTTGATCCTCATTTTAAGGTAATAGGCTACAAATTTTCCCCATTCAGTATGATGTTAACCATGGTTTTGTCATATAAGTTAAGGCCTTTATTATGTTGAGATAATTTCCTTCTATAACTATTTTATTTAGTGTTTTAATCATAAACGGATATTGTATCTTGTCAAAAGCTTATTCCACTTCAATTGAAATGACCATATGGTCTTTATCTTTGATTTTGTTTATGTGGTGTATCACATTGATTGATTTTCGTATGTTGAACCATCCTTGTGCCCCCAGGATAAATCCCACTTGATCATGCTCTATGGTCTTTTTGATGCATTGTTGTAGTCGATTCCCTAATATTTTCTTTAGGAATTTTTACAACTGTGTTCATCAGAAATAATGGTCGATAGTTTTCTTTTTCTGTGTTGTCTTTGCCAGGCTTTGGTATTATGGTAATGTTGGCCTCATAGAATGAGTTAGGAAGTATTGGTGACTCTTCAATTTTTTGGAGGAGTCTGAGAAAGATAGGTGTTAATTCTTCTTTGAATGCTTGGCAGAAATCATTGGTGAAACAATCTGGTCCAGGGCTTTTGCCTTTAGGGAGATTATGGATAGTCATTTCAACCGCGTTGATGTTGATTGGTCTATTTAGATTATCCAGTCCTTCTTGGTTCAGTTTTGGTAGGGTATAAGTTTCTAGAAACTTGTTCATTTCTTCTAGGTTGTTAATTTTAGTGGCACGAAGTCCTTCATAATATTTTATTATAATCCTTTGTATTTCTGTAGTATCAGTGGTAATTTCTCCCCTTTCATTTCTAATTTTGGATATTTGTGTCCTTTCCTTTCATTCTTTCATTAGTCTATCCAGGGGTGTGTCAATTTTGTTGACTTTCTCAAAGAAGCAGCTTCTCCTAATGTTAAATTTTTCTATTGTCCTCCTTTTCTCTAATTGGTTGAGCTCTGCTTTAATTTTTATTATTTCTTTCCTTCTGCTGACTTTAGGTTTTGTCTACTCTTCTCCTTCTAGTTCTTTAAGATGGGATGCTGAGATGTTTGCCTGTGATTTTCCTTTTTTTTTAAGACAGGCCTGTAGATATAAATTTCCCTCTTATTACCGCTTTCACTGTGTCCCAAAAATTCTGATATGTTGTATTTTCATTGTCATTAATTTCTATATATTTGTTAATCTCATCTTTTATTTTTATTTTATTCAGTCCTTTTTAAATAAGCTATTGTTTAATCTCCATATATATGTGTTTTTTCCTGCTTTTCTTTTACAGTTGATCTCCAATTTCAAAGCTTTGTGGTCTGAGAATACACTTGGTATGATTTCGATCTTCTTGAATTTGCTGAGGCTCTTTTTGCGTCCCAATATGTGATTTATCCTTGAGAATTTTCCATGAGAAAAAATGGTATATTCTCTTTTTGCTTGAGGAAGTGTCCTGTAAATGTCAATTATGTCCAATTGCTGTAACGTGTCATTTAGAGGTGATATTTCCTTATTTATTTTCTGTTTGGATGATCTCTCCATGGCTGTTAGCAAGGTGTTTAAGTCTACCACAATGATTACATACTCATCAGTTTCTCCTTTCAAAATTGTTAGTACTTTTTTTGTATATTTTGGTGCATCCTGGTTGGGAGCATATATATTAATTAGAGTCAACTCTTCTTGTTGTTGCATTGTGCCTTCTATCATTATGTAATATCCATCTTTGTCTTTTGCTATCTTTTTTAACCTGAAGTTTATTTCATTTGATATCAGTATGACAACTCCTGCTTTTCTCTGGTTACCATTTGCTTAGAGTCTTGTATCTCATCCTTTCACTCTATGTCTGTGTTTGTCCTTATGACTAAGGTGTGTCTCTTGGAGACAGCATATGGATGGGTTCTGTTTTTTAATCCAGTCTGCTACTCTATGTCTTTTTATTGATGAGTTCAGTCCATTAACATTTAGAGTGATGATTGATAAGTGAAGATTTCCTATGGCTATTACTTATTTCTTTGTTTCTTTTTCTTTTTCTTTTTCTTTTTTTTTCATGTTGACCCAAATTTGTTCCATTTTCTTGATGCTTTCTTTCAGGTTGAAGAACCTCCTTCAGTGTTTCTTTGAGTGCTCGCCTTGTGCTGACAAATTCCCTCAGCTTCTGTGTGTCTGAGAAGATCTTTATTCCACCTTCATATTGGAAAGATAATTTTGCTGGACAATTTATTCTTGGCTGTAAGTTTCTCTCTTTTAAATTTTGAATATTAAATTCTACTCCCTCCTGGCTTACAGAGTTTCCGCTGAGAAATCAGATGCCAGCCTGATGGGTTTTCCTCTAAAGGTTATAATTCTTTTCCCCTGGCTGCCTTGAGAATGTTCTCTTAGTCTTAAGATTTTGACATCTTTAGTACCATATATCTTGGAGAAGATCTGTTAGGGTCCCGTATCTAGGGGACCTGTTTTTTTCTTTAACTTGGAGTTCCAGATCTTTCCATATGTTTGGAAAGTTCTTGTCGACTATTTGTTTGAGTATGCTCGCTGTAGAGTGCTCTGCCCCTTCTTCTATTCCTATTATCCTGATGTTGTTTTTGTCTCATGGAGTCAGTTCTTACAGAGTTCTTTCAATCCTTTTGGTTCTGTATTCTCTCTCTTCCTCTTGCTGAGCTTTTTCCATGTTCTGATCTACAATATCACCTATTCTTTTTCCCTCTGGTTGGCCCTGTTTCCTATGGCAGTTATTTTGTTTCTCACTTCTTTTATTGTATTATTTATTTCTTGCATTTCCATCTCAATCTTCCTTATGTTTTGAATTTTTTGTTAAATTGTTCCTTTTGTTCACAGAATTCTTTTTTATATCATTCATTTCCTTTTCTATGTTGTTCATTTCAGCCATGGTGCTCTGCCAATATGATTTCATTTCTCTCAGGGCCTTTAGAATGGCTACTTTAAATTCTCTGTCACTTAGCTCATCTATTTCCAGATCTATGAAGCTATCTTCTGGATAAATTTCCTGTTCTTTCTGAGGAGTTTTAATTTTTAAGGAATTCATCCTGTCTGCTGGGTTCTTCCTTTTTGACATGAAGGCTTTGTGTTTAGCGTCCAGATTGTTACTTTTGTGGTGTCTTGCTGTAGGGAAGACACTAGATGTCACTGGGGGTCAGGTTTTGGGAGTAAGGGTGGGTTGTTTATTTCATTTTTCTGATCTCTTGCTGCGTTCGAAGGCTATGTGCATGTATCCTGGGAAGAGGCCAAAAAAAGGCACTCTGAGGGCACCTCTGCCTTCTGCCTTTTGCTAGGGAAGCTGGGCTGAGGTCTTGTTTCTGCTGGGTCGGGTGAATGCTGTCAAATCTGCCTTTCTCCCCAGCCCTGATTCAGCATTTGGCCGTCTACAGACTCACACTGCTTTCAAAACCCTGGGGTGCACAAGGAAGTGCACACTCCATAAGTCCAAAGCTGTTGACTTGACCTGAGATAGCTGGGTCGCCTTTGCAGCAGGCCAGAAACAGGTCCTTCAGCCCTGTTTAGGATCTGGGTCACCTTTGCAATGGGCCAGGAACAGGAACTGCATCCCCGTGTAGGCCTCCAGAGGCCTAGAACTGGGGTGTCATCTCTGGAGTTGAGAGTCCTCACTCAGCCCTTCTACCACACAAAAGTTCCAGAGGCTGACTCCCCAAGTCCATCCCCAACATGCCACTGCAAAACCCAGCTCCTCCATGGCTTTTCCTCAGTCTCGCCCCTCCCATGTACTGTACTCCTCCCGGATAATCAGCAGTGATTTGGTCTTGTTGCAGTCCGACTCTGCTCCCTTCCCTCTCTCCCTCTCTTCCCTTTCTCTCCAATCTTCTGGTGTTTACTTGCTATTAATAGATTTCTCAGCTGCCGTTTTGTCACTCAGGGTGCTCTTTCTCGGCTCCTGGGCAGCTGTTCAATGGTGTTTTCTGGGAGAGGTTTAGTGACCTCCTCTCCAGTTGCCATCTTGCCCTCTCTTCTCTTTTGTCAATTTTATGCTTGTTAGTGAACTTCTTAACAGTGGTCACAAATACAATATTCATAAAGACCACCAAAATCTAGAAAGTGACATATTTTGAGACTAGATAAATAATGTCAGGCTTCCAACTCCTGTAAAACTACAGACAACATAGAGGATGTTGTGTTGACCCCAGCTTATTGATGGGATGATTTTGACTAGGAATGCCTGAAGCACTAAACCCAGGACCATATTTACTGCTAGCAAGCCCCACAGGCATTCTGATCACCCCAACCAAGGACCAGTGTTGTGGATAAGCCAGTCTTTGTGGTTTTTACTATGACTTTAGAATACACATCAGTAAAAACCTTTAGGGACTTTATACAACAAGGTTTAATTCACAGTGCAAATGAGGTTACACAGCATGCTTCAGGAATACAGAGTATATAGGGTGAACCTGGAGTTCTTCCTTTATTAAAATTTCTGTGACATTCAAATGCCTATGGTCAGAGTAAAACATGATACATTATCTTTTCACCTCCTAAAAGACATTTTGGTTATTTTTAAACTTTTTTGCAAATATAAGTAAATTTGCTGTAAATATTGTGTGCAGGTGTTTGTGTGGACAAAGTTTATTCTCCTTTGGGTACATACCAAAATATGTGAGCAGGAAATTTATTATAAGTGTACAATAAACTTCATTAGTACTTCCAAATAAAATGATTATAAATAAAAGTCATAAAATCATTGCAAATGTATACAGTAAGCTTTAGAATAATCTAATACAGATTTTTAAAAATTACTTTTTGTAGGTAGAATACTTAGTTCATTTCTTCTGCAATTTGTTAAATTTCTCTTAATAGCTTTTTTATGTCATGAATTTTTCTCTCAGTCCTGCTTAAAGTCTGTTTCATCACTTTCAGGTTTAACATACGATTATTAATATATTTCTTCATTATTTGGTCAATGATCACTGGGGAATTCAGTAATGTGAAGGTGACCAGGCTACCCAGCCTATACTCTGACTGCTGTTGGAACTCACATGCTAATGGACTTGGGTTCCATGATGCTCAGCAGTTTCTGGGTACACCTAGATGTTCTCTAAGCATACGTGTGAGTGGTTAGAGGTGATCTGATGTGATAAGAGTATGTTTACTTTTGTATAAAATTATGAGACTATTATCCAGCATGGCTGTCTCACGTTGCATTCCCAGCACACATTAGAGTTGCCCTACCTCCTCACCAACAATATTGGGCTCAGGCTTCTAGACTTCAGTAGTTCTACAGGTGTCAGAAGTATGTCATTGTCATTTTAATTTGCATCTCGGTGTTAGATAGAATCTGTGATATTTTTATTTACCATCTGTATAATCTTTATTGAGGTTTGTGTTAAAGTGTATGGTTCCTTTTTAATTGGCTTTATTTTTATTCTTACAGAATTTAAAACTTCTTAGATTATAATACTCAGCTATATTAGATATGTCTTTTGCAAATATTTATTTCTGGACTGATGCTTGATTTGAGGGAAGTTTTTCATGTTTCTTTATTATTAGGTGTGTTTAGTTAAGTGAAAAGGAAGGAAATGCAACTTTCACTACCTAAACAATGAGAAACTAGATGTATGGATGGACCAGTGACAGCAGACTTGAAGGCCTCTTTAATGTACAATGATTGGATGGGTAAGGGAGAAAACATTTCTACTGAAAGATTATTTTGGAAGACCAAAATTTCCCAAGAAAACCCTCTTTAATACCTCACTGACTAGAACTATGTTTCATGTCCACAAACATGCAGATTTCTGATGGCAACAGTGAGATTTTTTATCAATTAGACTTACCATTTTCTAACCCCAGCTTTTACTTGAAAAAAATCTGAGTCTGTGTATGATGGTTACTTGAACTATTCTATGGGTCTAGGCATTTGCTGAAAACAAACACAGTATTATTCTATGATTTTTTTCTTATTACTTCTATTGCAAAATAGAGATTGACAATTACATTTTAATAACAAGTTTATAACTTTATCTTATGCCTCCTAGACTCTATGCTTCACTTAATTGCATAATGAATGAGCTTCATCTGCATACATTATTTTTGAACCTGACCTTGTGAGTAGAGCTATAGAAGAGAAGAGAAAGCAGTGAATATTTGTATGTTCAAAGTTTCTACCAAAACCCTTAATTTTCCTCAAACATCACTGTTCTTGATTTTTCTTAAGTTAACACTCCATTCTCAATTTATGCTCTCAACCCTTTACAAAGGAAAACAAAAGCAATCAGTGGGACCTCACCTATCTGCTCAAAATGAAGCACTCCACCCTCTTTCCTTTTCCCTCTAACCACACTGACTGAGCCCTGTTGGTATAATTATCACTGGTATCCTTCCAAAACATTTCCCTTAAACCTTAACACTTCCTTTTACCATCACACATTGGACATCTCTAGTAGTTATTCCCTTCAGAATTATAATAAGATCTAGTCTCCACACATATTTATTTTGTCTCAAAGAATTTCAAAATACCTTCTTAGTACTTGTGACTCAAATCTTTTAAAATTCATTTCTAAGGCCAGATAGACCCTATCAACTCATTCCCACCTAATTAAATATTAACACCTATTACTTGTAGTAATTGTGATTTTTTTATCAGACTTCCCCAGGACCACCAGTCCATCAAGGTTATGACAGAGCCTTCTGTTTGTATTAAAACTCAGCCCAGTAGACACTAACAACCTAACAAGGGGTGCAGGGGACAAATAAGTGGCATTTAGGATGAACAGAGCCAGTGAATATAACCAGGGTGTGCTCCTCAATATCCAATAGAGACTCATAAAACACTGAGGGCTGTTTATAGCACAGGGAGTTTGTAAAGTCCATTTTCCTATTAAGGAGATTATATATATATATATATATATATATATATATATATATATATATATATATATATATATATATATATAGAGAGAGAGAGAGAGAGAGAGAGAGAGAGAGACCCTGCTAGACAGATGCCTTCTCTGTTTCTCTGTTCTGGGGAATTTGAAAACAAGGCACAAAAGAGCATGCAGTTATGACTGAAGGTCACTCCCAAACACCTCAACTTTTCCTCTTCCTACTGGATCCAGTGCTTCTGAAACACTTAAGTAATTATCCCTATGCAAGTAAGGTTCAGTTAAATGTATTTAAAACTTTCTGTCAGAATTTATAAATGCCTGATGGGGTGGAGTGGACTGATCTTTCATCTCATGTGGCAATATTGAAGGGACTCAGAAAAGTCCAGAGGGAGATTACTTAACAATATGCCTGTTTGGAATAAAAATAGAACATAAAAACATTATTATTAATTGTTGAAGAATAATGATTGGTGGAAAATTCTTTCTGTTGAATTTAACTACAAATTCTGATCAGTTGATTAGTACTGCCATCTTTGATCCATCGCTCTCCCCTCACATTTTACTCAAACCAGGCAGTAAATACCACTCCCACACATTGCTTAGAAATCTCCTTAGTTAAATACAGTTTCATTGTTCACAACTTGTTCCATCAACATTACACTAGAAATCAGTTTATCCAAACTCTTTGACACTTTATAACAAGGGTCACTATTACCTCCATAACCCATAACATGTTCCTCATTTACATCTGAGGCCTCCCCAGAATGGTGCTTAATGTCCACAGTTCTACCATTACTGTGTTCATGACTATGTATTCTCAAAAACATGGGAGCACTACTTACAGATCACTGTATTCTTTCTGACCTCTCAACAGAATTGTAATTAACATCCATTCACAGAAACTTGGAATTTTCTTACATGAACTTGGTAAATCTTTCATCTTCTATATGTTAATACCACCTACTTCAGAAGCCATATACACCTTCTTAAACATTTGTTATAGCAGCACCCTACTTTTCAGTACCAAATTTATCTCAATCTGTTAAAGCTATCATCACAAAATACCAAAGCTTGAGTGGTGTATAAAACACAAATTTATATTATCACATTCTGACTTCTGGGAAGTCTAAGGTCCAGTTACCAGAAGAAATGATTTCTGGTGGGAACTCATCCAAGTGGGCAGAAAGCTAACTTTTCCCTGTAATCTTATGTGGTGCAGAGAAAGAAAAAGAGTCAGATCTCTCTCCCTCTTCTTAAAAGACCATAAGTTCTACTACATGAGGATGCCATCCTTATTATCTTATTTAAACATAGATACTTTCTACAAGCCTTTCCCCCAGTATAGTCTATTGGGCATCAGGCCTTCATTATGTGAATAAGAGGGTATAGCACTTACTTTATAGTAATCTTACCAGTTTTAAATATTAGTGAAGCAGTTTTAATGACCAGAAGAAAGTAAGTCACCTTCCTTATCATCTTGGCAAAGCTACAGTTTCCAGAAGACAGAGCTAATGAGATGTCTTCACAATTAGAATTGTACCTATCAGAAGTGATTCTAGAAATTATGTCTCAGTGCATCCTGGAATCCAAGGGCATCTTCATCAACCCACCCTGCTCCATACCATGTCTGAGAAACAGCATTCTCAATGGGTGGTTTGTGTGTAAGAATAGGTAGTCCCTGTTTCTGCTGTGAGGCCACAAGTGCACTTTTTGGGTCCAGCAACAGACACAAATTTTCTTTCAAAATGAGACATCACTTGAGATTTATTAGGTTTTTTGCTTGTTGTAATTTTTGTATTACAGCTTTCTGGAAGATAATTGATATTGATAAGACATTCAGAGGTTTCATGTTCAGGTAGTATGTCCACATTCACTTACACTTAGGCTAGATTCCTACATCTAGTAACAGGTCAAGAATAAACTCAGAGGATACATCTGGTATATGCACCAACATATAAAGATTGTGAAAAAAATTACTTTCATTCTTAGAAAAAACTTGAAAAAATATTTTTCTTCTTAGCCTATCACAGAATTACAATTGTAAGAAAAGCTTTCCTTAAATAATTAGAAACACAGGCAGATCCAGAGTCCCAGGAGATTCTACTTGCTTTGAAGAAAATCTGCTGGAAGCACCAGATAATAAAAATACTTCCATGGTGGCTATTATAAATGAATGAAGCATGACATTGGATTCCTTTTGGCAAGAGTTTCCTTTCCAGGGGCTAGAGACCACACTTCTGTGTGCTTGTTCTCCAGATACATCCGAGTTCTCAAAGAATCCACGTGGAGGTTCTCATGGAAACGACAAGGGGAAGAGTAAAAATGTAACTGAGAAATCTACCTGGAATTTTCTTCAAGTAGACCCTTCAGGAAAAGGGCTTTATCAGAAATTTGTTCTGTGTTGTTGATCGCAATGCTCACCTATCACATACCTAGGAAAGAGGCTTAGTTATTATGGTTTAGAGAGTCAAGAAATAAACTCAAGATGCTGCAGCCAGGAAGGGAGTAGTCCCAGGGGAAGCAAACTAATAATAGGAGAGCCTTGTTTTGGTCACAGATCAGATCCAGGATGACTATCTCACAGATGCTTAATTATAAGATTACATAATGCCCCCCCACATGACCAGCACACCAGTATTACAATAGAGTATGAAAATTAAAAAGCAGTGATACACGGATGGTCTGAGAAAAGAACTTAGAAATGCCCAAAGCCAACAGTGATATGATTTGAGACTCTGCATTAATATGTGGAGAAATAGGTCAGAACACTACAGTCTGGGATTCAGAATCCATCTTAACTTTGGTTGATGGTTTTGGCCAAAACTTCTCTCTTTCTCTTGGGTCTTGTGCTGTATTAAGAAATATTCATAAGGATTCATGTAGAGATCCAGATACCGGGTAGTCACTGGTTCCTGCAGGAAACTGTCTGGAATAGCTCTGGGGTCACTGAGCTGTGAGTCTTTCTCTATTTCACATGTGAAGGCCTGAGGTACACAAGGTAGTTGGTCATGCAAGATCACTAAGTGGATGTAGTCTGAGAATCAATGGATCCTGAGATCATCATTGTGACAGAGCATAAGAAAAAAGGCAAGATGTCTCAGACACTGTATGACAAAGGGAGCTTATTCTGCTTTCTGCTGCCTGGCCCACCAGCGGATGTAGCACAGCAGTTTCACATGAGTCAAATGACAATGGTATTGCTTTCTCTTACTCCAAATTATCAGGTATCTTTTTCTACACATGTGGGGTTACCTGGAAACCTTCAGTTACAGGTGCTGTAAATGTGCAACCATATGAGTGGACCTCATTTTGCACCATCTGTGTCACAAGATTAAAACCTTCTCATGGGTCATCTGCAAAATTTCTATGTATTATGACAAAAAACAAAGCCGAGGTTCATGTTTTTTCCAAGCCTGTGTTTGTATCTTAGTTGGTTCTCTTTTACAAAGTAAGTCACACACCCAGGCCCAGGGTAAGGGTGAGCACTGTCCATTTACTGAGTGTAGGGGAGAATGACAATTTGGAGGTTTATTACTGCTAAAATTGACCACTCTGTGTACATCTAATTTATAAAATAGCAAAGTAGAACGGACTGTGAGCCATGAAGGTGTTCTCAAATATCGCCTATAACCAGAGTAACCTACATGATGTAAACCCACCCTGAAACCCTCAAGAGCTGCTGGACTCAAAGGAGTGTCAACTGTGTCAGTGCATCTGGCAACCTCAAAGTAGGAGCTCCTTGGTGGTTTCAGAAAGCTTTTGTTTAAGATCTTCCTGTAGTCATTAGTATTTAGTAAGGAAGATTCACTGTTTTCAGCAATGAAGTAAAAAATATATGATGAAGCCAAGGAAGCATTGTAAGGTCAGACATTTAATGCTGGACTAAAGACCCCATTAGCCCAGAAAGAACCTTCTGCTGCAGAGTGTAGTCTGGGCTGCAGGGGGTGCTCAGGGCCCACACAACACAGACTGCAGCCCAGGCACAGGTGGGGAGGGAACAGAGGAGGGGCTTCCTCTGAGGGTAAGCAGCTTCCTTTTTTCATAGAAACAGTCTAAAGTAAGAATAGAACAAAGACTGTTGAAGTATTCTTAAATTTCTATTTGTGGAAATTACTAAATACAATAAGCAATAAAGTTACATTTAAATAAAGTTTGTAAGACTCCAAGATACATTAAGAGTGATAACGGTGACAAGGATAGTTTCATTAATGCAAAGGTTATAAAAGTTGGGATACACATATACCCAACAAATGAAACATTTGCTATAAAATCTCACAACAAGCTTAGGTAATCTCCATCTCATTCAAAGTGGGATTCACAATAAAGATGTCATATGGGGTCTTGTTCCCTAGTGAAAAAAACTCTGACAGGGAGCACATATTCTTTAACAAGGATTAGGGCTTGGACCCACAGTATTCCACTGATCATGGTCCTTGTGTCATTTATTTTCGTCTTAGGTGGGTCATGTCTTTGGCTATAAAACACTCTGCCTCATGAATATGCAAATAAGATGAGGTGAACTAGGTTACCTAAATACATGTCTAGACCCCACATCACACCCTCCCCTACAGAAGTCCTGACACACATTCCTCACCATGGACTGGATTTAGATAGTCTTCTTCCTGGGGGTAGTGGCTACATGTAATAAGCTATACATTATCTGGGCTAACAAGGGGACCAGGGCCAGTCAATAAGGGTTCCACCCACTTTTGCCTCCTCTCAACAGGTACCCACTTCCAGGTCCAGCTTTTGCGGTCTATGCCTCAGATAAGAAAACTTGGTGCCTCAGTTAAGTTTTCCCCCAAAGTTTCCAGATACATCTTCACTAGCTACTACTACTTGAGCCCCAGGACAGGGCTTGAGTAAATAGAATTGATCATCCCTAACAGTGGTAACACAGACTATGCACAAAAGTTCCAAAGTTGAGTCACCATAACAAGGAATACATCCACAAGCACAGCCCATGTGGAGCTGAGCATTCTGAGATCTAAGAACATGGACATGTACTACTGTGTGAGACACTGTGTGATCACTCACATCCTGAAAGTGTCAGAAACCCTGGGCTTAGAAGATGATGGGGACACTTTACTCTGGACTTTCACACAGAATGAAGAACCTGAGATGAAAATTGGCACTCCACAGATACATATGCATAAGTATCTCAGAGAAATATTTCAAGTGTCTAGATGTCCTGCAAGGATGATGAAGGGAAAGCTTTCTTTTCTGAAAAGACGCTGTTATCTGTTACTGTATTTACAGGGGGCACATCGGAGCTCTCTTTTTCTTTGAAGAAGGAATATTAGTTTAAGCATACTTTGCAGCACTTGGATGGAGCCATATGGCAGAATTTGGACTATAGAATCTACCTAGTAAGTTCTCTCACTTTAGTCTACTTCTTAAAAATTAAACTCTTTGAAGAAAAAGTGAGTATATAAAAGTAAAAATAAATTCTTTTTTTTTTTTCTTTTGGAAATTTTTTTTTTAATTCATTTTTATTGTTAGACTTATTGGGGTGACATCTGTTAGCAAGGATTACATAGGTTTCAGGCATACAATTCCACAGTGCATTGTCAACTTGATGCATAATAAGTTCACCACCTAAAAATAAATTCTTATTTTGCAATCTGCTCAGGCACAACACACATGACATTCTGAGAGGAAAATTAGGACACATGATGGCAACATCAATTGTGACAGAGGTGATAGATTCAGGAAAAGCCTATGTCAGCTCTTTGTTACCTCAGACGTCTCCTGCAAATGTGAGTTCTCAAAGAGGCTCCTCTTCTCAAACCATAGCCCTGCCAGTGACCCTGTCTGTGGAGCAGTGCTAATGGTTCTCACAAAACAGAGTGCAGTGTGGGGAGACTCTTGATGTGGTGAGAGTCACATCTGGCCGGTGTTACTTTTCTATGGCAATTGAATCAACTTACCACACACTTGGGTCTCATATTTAGGTGCAATTATTTTTTAATTTTGTAGATTGGAGTATAAAATCATTTTCTCTGAACGGTATTTTGGTGTTGGCAGTACCACACATAACCAAGAGGCTCTGGGAAGGGGCAGTAGCTTGAACAGGTGTGTTTTCCTAAATTTATATGTTGAAGCCCTAACTCCCTGAAGAGAGAGTTTTAGGAGGTGAAGTCTTTGAGAAATGCTAGGTCATGAACACAGCCCTCATGAAGAGGAATTTGTGTGTTTTTAAATGAGGTTCAAGAAATCTTATTTGTGTCTTTTATGCTACAAAGACACAGCAAAATATGAACCAGGAAAATAGCCCTCACTAATGGGGCTATGGTGGTGCCTTAACCATGTATTGCTAACTTTAAAACTTGAAAAATGAATGTTTGTTGTTTATAAAATACCAGGGTTTGATGTTCTCTAGAAAGAGTCTGAAAAATCTCAGGCTGGGAAGTCTTTTTATTTGTCATATTCAGCTTTTAGACTTATGTTTCTGGCATACTGATTCATTTCTCCTTCCTAGTTAGCAGAATGTCACTTTTCATCTGTGATCCCATTGCTTTCTTCTTCTCCTCAAGACTAGTTTCCCTCTGTATCTCTCTGTTATGAACACTTGTGGTTGTAATAGGTTTCATTCAGATTAACCCCCCAAAATCATTTTATTCCATGATGTCTAAATAAACTTAGTAAGGCACAGTCTCTTTTTTTATTATATTTTCAGGGCCTAAGCATGGTTCAAACTATCACAGTCTACCCTCAGCCTTCAAAATATTTATATCCATTCCACAGGCTATTACACTAGTTGAATCCCAGCATCTCCCAAAAATGATAACTTATTAAAGCATGAAGTGAAGTAAAAAAAATGTTTCTGAGTATTATCATCTCTAAAGTTTCAAATATAATTTCTAAATCAGGTATTGGTGACAATTTGGGTGGATATATCCTCAAGTAATTTCACATTATCTGCAGACATGTCACACTAAAACACAAGTTGTCTTCTAAAACACACATGCATAGAAGGCATAGGATAAGAGACATGGCCATTTCCATTCCAAAAAAGTAAAGCAGAAGTGAAATATATATATATGTATACACACACACACATATATATACATATATATGTGTTTGTATATATATACATATATATGTGTGTGTGTATATATATATATGTGTGTGTGTGTGTGTGTGTGTGTGTGTGTGTGTATATATATGTATGTGTATATATATATATATATATATATATATATATATATATATATATATATCCAGCTGAAGCAATTTTTAAATTCACATGTACAAACTTCATTAGGTCTCACATTCTGGAAATGAGTTTCTATACCTCAAATCAATTTCTTGGCCTGTGGCTCTGCCCTTGAGTCTATCTTTCCTTTGTTCTGAAAGTGGCACATTGTAGAAGAGGGCCACCTTATTGGCCTGTGTCTTGCCAATAGATTAATGAATCTAAAATCTTTGTTCACTTTGTTGTTGTCCTGTGAATAAATAAACTTTATTCTGACAGTAGCAAAATTTAAACTGAAGGCTTAATTCAAAAATCATTCAATAAAGCTATTGTCACAGAAGAAAGAAACAGGTCACCTCTGACTGCCATCAAGACAGCGGGGAATCAGCAGCCATGATTTTAAACAAAAGGCATCTATGTATGGGAAGTAACTAAAAAGAGACATAGTTTGAACATGAGGTTCCATAGCCTTTGGCGCTGGAAGAAACCCACAATTGAATGCTGGATAAGGGAAAGGTCTATACAGTGTCTCTCTATCACTGTGAAGATTTGAGGGAAAATGTGCATCTGGGGCCAACAGAAGGCACAGTGTTCTCTCAGTTCATATCCCAGAGAAGGCTGGAGAAAAGCTGGTTTCCATTCAAAGGTTTTTAGCTCCATGCTTTGTAAATTATTTTCTAGCATGCAGACAATACAAACAGTTTTCTAAAAGCATGGAAACACAGAGGTGTTCTCCACAGAGTGCGACTTCACAAATGTAATAACCACACTAACCACGGACCAGAAATTAAGATAATTTTACTCCTCTACTCATGGCAATATCTATGAATTTAAAAGTACAATGATCTCCATTTCATAGAGGAGTAAACTATAATTAAATGAGATCACTGTTACTTATTTCATGTATTCTGAATTTATTTGACCAATTATAATATTATTGTATCTTCTTTACACATTTTTCTTGAAATCTAGTTAGATATATCCTGTGTAAATGGACCCTTGTTGAAAACCCACAGCCCTAACCCACTCGTCCCCAAATAACATTAAACTATCGATTGTGTCCATGGGTTATTTGTTTGTTCATTTCTTTTTTTCTTTGCTTTCAGTTTTATATTCCGCATATGAGTGAAATCATGCAGTTCTTTGTTTTTTTCTGTCTGGGGAGAAAGGGGAGGGGGTGGGAGAGGAGAGGGGGAAGCTAAATATAAGGTGATGGAAAGAGAAGTCACATTAGGTGGTGAACTTATTATACATCAAGTTGACAATGCACTGTAGAATTGTATGCCTGAAACCTATGTAATCCTTGCTAACAGATGTCACCCCAATAAGTCTAACAATAAAAATGAATTAAAAAAAAA